>CM044905.1:72858309-72927643 GCA_024500145.1 Gentiana dahurica var. dahurica
ATAAGATCTGAAGACTTGCTAAGGGTGATTCCTATCTCCCAGTCTAAGAACACTATCTTAAAGGGAAAATGACTAAGTAACCTTTCAATTTGGAAATGTTAATAGAGATGAAAAAGTACCATAGCTTGTTCATATTGACCTTCAGGGTCTTATGAGGATACAAGCTTGTGGGAGCTTCTGTGTAGTAGACAACTTGTCTGATAGCTACTCGAAACGCCGATTAGTTTATCAGAATATTTGGAGGAATCTCTGATATTACCAGAGAATAGAGTATTCCATGCTCAGATCTAGGCTAAAGGATAAGTTTTTGCACTAATGCTCGGCCTACCTCCGAGTGAAATGATTTCATGGAAAGGATAAACATGGATTTCCTTATATAGTTATTAATATACTACAATACACTTCTTAACTCAATTAAGATATTAGTTGAAAATAACGGTTTACATTATTGTGTAATACCGAAAAGTGTACCTAGAAGATACCTATGAATTTGTAGATAATGAGTGAAGTATGTTTACTCCACTTCCTCAAATAGAGGTATTTAGCACTAGTGCTTGAAGGTAGGAGTGGAGATTTTGCATACACGTTCAAATAGTGACTGTTCGTGAAATATCTCAATGCGATGAGTAAAGGTTGGTTATAAGATTCTTAAGATCAAAAAGTGACGATTGTACTGTCACAACCTTTCTGAAAGAATGTTTAAGTAACAACATTGGACCTTAAAGTAAAGTTACTCAAGGAAGTTACTATCTGATTTAATCAGACCACATCCAACATTGGTTGTTGGGGATGATACTGATAAATACTATTGAACCAGATCAGAATATCAAACCACCCAATGCAGTGGGAGTATGGTTTAACCATTGACCCACTACGATTATGCAGACTTTACAGTCTGCTAGGGGTGATCACCTAGGGTCCTTTTCAGATGGCGGTATAAAAATCTGATAAGAAGAGGTTGGGTTAAGGCCATAAACATGTAAATAGAGTTTTGGTACTCCAGTTCTGTTCATACTGTTATAGAACCACCTGAGTGTCTCAGGCCCAGTGGGAGTAATTGGATTTACGGGAAAAAGAGTCGAGTAAATGGGACAGTTTGCCTTTCAATCCAAAGGAAAGTGGTTTAGGGGTGACTCCCTGAGAAGTTGATTGTTCAATAGGGGTGATGCCTGAAACCCTCTCACCATTCAGCCTTGTTTGACTCCATGGAAAGCAGAAAGATTACCAAGGGTGATGCCCTGAAACTTTCTTGCCGTACGACGGAGATTGAATTCATTCGGAACATAAGGGCTTTAGCTTAAAGCCAATGACAAATTGACTGCCTATGCTTATATCTATTGGTGGATAAAGCAAACCTCTAGGTCATTAAAAGGCACATGTTTTAAATATGTGGACTTGACCATAATATTGATGAGTCTTTTGTAGACTGAGTATCAATGTTGGTAAAGTAGTGAATATTAGTGTTGATAAAGGTAACACTACAACAGTTGAGAACAACATGAGTGTGTTATCGGAAGTCAAGAACTGACGAGCCAAAGCATCTCTAAATTAGAGAAGTGGACTATATTCTTAGAATTTGATTCGGTCGAATTCATGAGAACGGGTTGTTGGCAGTATCTCATCCATATTATTGGTTAAGATGATAATTTATTTTTAAATGAAAAATTCAACGAGATGTTTCCTACCCAACCCCTCAAGGAATAATTCTCTAAATCTACAGATATAGTGAAAATGGCATAGATTCTCTTTTGGATCAGGAAAGTCAGGTTATTAAAAGTCACTTAAAGTCAAATCTTGGATTCAAGCATGGCATAGCAGTACAGTGCATCCTCAAGTACCTTTAGAGAACGAGGAATTATATGCTTGTATAATCCGGTGTAAACCTATATATTGTTGACTACACTGATTCAGCCTTTCAGTTGGATTAAGGATGATCGTGAGTCGAGCCAGGGCTCAGTGTATACTCATTGTGATAGAGTCATAGTTTGGAGCAATCCAGCATCATTGGAGCAGCTTAAGAGGCAATATGGCTTAAGAAGTTCTTTTCTGATCTCGGAGTAATTCCAGGTCTGGGTAAGCCGATATCACTTCACTGTGAAAGCAGTGGAGAGGTAGGTTATGCAAATGATCTTCACAGTCACTAGAGGTCAAAATCATATTGAGAGAAAGTACCACTTGATCAGATAGACCGTGCAAAAAGACAACGTTTCGGTCCTAAAGATCGCATCGAGCCGACAACCTAGCTGATCAGTTTACCAAGTCGTGTGGCTTCAAATGTCAACGCTTTGGCGGGTATGTGATTGAGAGATATGTCTCATTTACTTAGAGTAAGTGGGAGAATGTTGTGAATAAATAAGGGTGTGCTCTAAAAACAATTATTTCTTGTCCATACAGGCAAGTGGGAGATTGTTGGAAGTAGTGTCCGAAAGGCAATTTTGGTAATTGTTTTTATAATTAATAAATGACAGATTTATCATTATCTTATTACTTGCTTCGTGCTTGTAAATAATACACTACTGAAAACCCAAGTTGTATCATATGTAGCCATATAACTTAGTATGTGTCACATGTGAGGATTAAGTTTATGGTGATATATTTGAACTGTTAGTCCGTGGTGAACTTAATCAAAGTATGGGGTCTATTGATTAAACCACCATTAATGCGTCCAGAACACTTTTTGGTGTGATCGTCTTATCTGGACCGTCGATATTGGTTATCTACGTGGGGCATTTATATATGATGTAGTCATATAGGACTGTACCGATTTAATCTGTATATCTCATATAATTGATCGGTGATTGGGAAATCTTATTAAATCATAAGATGATCATATATGGATTAACTTCAATCCTGAAGTGATTGTAGGCTCCTGCTTGTTTCAAGATAGGGTTTGATGTGTTCGTTAAGGATTGCTAAGAGGCGCGGTCCGAATCACTTTCACGTTGGCACTATTCTAGAATAAGTGAGGAGTGTGTGTCTTACAGATATGGAATCCATTCCTTCCTGCAGGAAGTAGAAAGACAATCTCCTTATTTGTTAATCCTAAAAACTGATCGATCCACATAGTTCATATTGGTTAAGAACTAATTGATCACTAGTGGGTTAATGGTAAATAAGGATAAGATGTAATGAAGAAGGTTTAAGGAAACATTCCCGCTTCATTACAGATAGTCTATGGAGGGTTAGTCTGTATGTAATGATTATATCAATGGACACTTATTGACTCAACATATTGAGAATAAGTTATATCTATAATCGATAAAATTCAATTTCAGATTTATGGTGGCGTAATTCCGGAATTAATATGTTGAATAGAAATATTATGTTCGATGAATGTTTTATTTAATTTATTGTAGCTACTGGTTATAGGTCCATGGTCCATCAGTTGGCTCCTAACAGCCGAGTGAATTCTCGTATTTTGAAACCTTGAGAATAAATTAAATAGTTAGTCTATTTAATGAATATACGAATATTATTTATTAGGTAAACAATATGTAATATAGAAAATACATTTTCTATTATCCCAATTGGCATAAAAATGGCACCACTTTATTTGATTTTGGGAAAATAAATTTTCTCCTAATTAATTATAATGTGGACAATATGATTATTTATGTGTTAAATAATTATAAATAAGGAATTAATTTTCTTATTTGATAAATAGGAAATTTTTTTCCTATTGGATAATGTTTTTATTTTCCTTAAAGGAAAAGATAAATATGTGTGCATAAGATAAACTCTCAAACTATATGGTTATTAGCCTATATAAAGAGAGTTTCTCCCAACACCAAATAGATTGAATCCAACACCATTTGTGAGAGAGAGAAAAACCAACGCCATTTACAAAGAAAAAGAGATAAATTTTGTTTTCTTGTCGTAGCCATTGGGAAGAAGAAAAAAAACTTGGTTTTTCTTGAAGGCGTATTCGAGGAGGTGCGAAAACAAGATCGACGTCCACCAGTCGTCGTTTAGAGATACAATCCGGAATATTACGGCATCTCGATTCGATTGGGTAATCTCGTAACCTTGTCTTTAAGTTATTAATTAATCGTTTATTAGTTAATTAGATCGCAAAATTCATGCTTCCGCTATAGATATTGATCTAATCAAGATCTAGATGAATCTGTGTGGGTTCTGACTCGGCTCGATTCATTTGAATCGGGTTTTCAGGTCGGATTCAGATTCTGGCTACTCCAACATGTGGTAGCAGAGGCAGGTTAAAACTGAATTTGGTCGATTAATTAATTATGAACGGATTAATTAATTAGGAGTGAAATTGCATTAGAATTGTATATTGCATCCTTTTTTTATATTCGTTATATATAATATTGCGTGATTGAATGTTTTGTTTGACGAGATGGATTGGGGTTGGTATATGTTTACCGTTAGATCTGTTGTAAATCCGTTTTTTCCGGGTGTAGGAAATTATGCAATTTGATGAAATTATTTTTCACAAATTTTTGGTTGGATCCAAATTGATTAGATATAGAATATACATTTATTTTATTTATCGCTGACTAAGCTGAATTCGTATGCTGATGTCAGCATGACACCAGCGCTGTCATAATAAAAAAAACAATGGTAGCACCTGGGAATCGAACTCGTGACCTGCAGGTGGACAATACATGACTTCAACCAAACGAGCTGTAGGCATTTTTATTCCTATTCAGCTGGGCCAAATTATATAGAGATTCGCATCTGCTTCTCTTTTATTAGAAATTAGTAAATCCATTAAATTGGATTTAGGATGTTTTCTATATTTAATAGATTAGATACGGAGGTACCAACGGTCCATCTCAGTGGTTTACTTTTTCACATTTATTTTCTTCCGTGATTATTTATGTGATATAATTATGTCATACCATGCAATGCATTCATGAAATCCACTCCTAGCATATGCGTATTAATTAGGCATGTATGATCATGTAATTAATTTAGGTAATTATTTAAATTATTTGAAAAAACGGAAATTTATATGGATATAAAATTCACATGATAAAATAAAATTTACTTGTTAAATTTGATTTTAGGATCTTAAATCCTTCAGGTATTTAATTATGTAATGGCTACATAAAAAGTATTTTAATAATAAAATATTTGGAAATGGACACTGACTATGCGATATTTGGAACCGATAAAGTAGTGATTGATTTTCATAATTTATTGTTTTCGGGTTATTGGAAAAATTCTGAGATGCTAAATTTTTATCATGACCAAAATTAGGACTATAAAATTCTTTGGTGAATTTTAGTTGTGTAGTGTCCACATTTAAGATTTCTATATAATAGGAAAATTGAAAAATCATGAATAAAGTGACACTAGTTAGACGGTATTTGGAACCGATAAACTAGTGGGAGCTTTTAGATTTCATGGTTTTGTTTTTCGAATTATTGAAAAATTAAAAAGTCCTAATGTATTAGGATTATAAAATTCTTGGTGAATTTTAATTGTGTAGTGTCTACACATGGAATTTCAATAAATCCATGAAATTGGAAAATCATGAATATATTGACACTACTTAGACGGTATTTGGATCCTATAAAATAGTGGGAGTATTAATATGAATATTCTTGATTTATTGTTTTTCGGATTATTAAGAAATTTTGAAAATCCTAATGAGACTACCTATTTTTCAAAATAACGAGTGGGAGCGGGGAAGGTGACAACCAACCCCACGGCCTCTACTGTTGACACAAGCACCGTGAGAGAATGGTGACGCCTCGTGCCGCTTTGATTTCAGCCCCTTACGGATGGCCTTCACCACTATCAAAATTCAAGGCTTGGTCTCCAAAAGGATAGGATTTTGGGTACTCGTCGGTCACTGACCTCCCCTACGGCGGCATACTCGGTGCGTACATGAAAATCTGAAACAATAGGTCACACTCACAAGGATATTTTTTGGAAATTCTCAAGGTAACTATACTGCTAAAAAATGATAAATTGACTAGTAACAACTTCATAAAAGGGGAAAAGTAACAAGAACGTTGAACTCATGAATCAAGAATGCAATTAATTTTTCGGTAGATGATTCCCCTCTTAAGCCTTCAAACTTAAGTGGCATTGATAAGAATGTCACTGCTGCCACACGTGTTGAATGAGAGACAAATAAGATTAGTTCAAAGATGACGAGAATGATTTGGTATCAATCTCAACAGACATCCCACAATTCACAAATAGTGCCTACTCAAACGAACTGATAGTTCACGGAAATTTCGTTTAAAGAAAGACAAGAATGGGAAGGTAAATGTCTCAAGTACAAGTCATATAAAACTAAATAAGCTAAAGGCTAAACCGAAATATTAATAAAAGAAAGTTTAGGACAAGGAAAATGATTTGATTAATAACCTATAATCCTTAGAGACTCTCTCGATCGGGCATTTGATTCGAAAGCTAAAGTTCTTTTGCAAGAACAAGGTAGCTAGGCATTCATGATAAGAGAGTAGACAACGAGCAGTTATTTTAGCTAAGATAGTGGGAGTGATTAAGAAAAGAAATTTGATTTTAATCCTTCAATATCGTAGAAGTTTAATCTTTGTTTTCATATTCGTTGGAACAAATGGATTCACTTTAACATCGATAATATAGTTGCCTTAGAGAAAGTGAATATGACATTTGTAGTACGATTCTCAAACTCAGACTTTTGTTTGATAAAGTCGGATCCACTAAGTAATGTTGAAAAGGTATATGTAACTAATCATAAACTGTTAAGGCAAATGGTTTCCATATTGAGATAAACGGTTCTTCAGCATCTATTAATTAGTACATATATCCTAAAGATAAGATCTGAAGACTGGCTAAGGGTGATTCTATCTCCCAGTCTATGAACACTATCTCAAAGGAAAAATGACTAAGTAACCTTTCAATTTGGAAAGGTTAATGGAGTTGAAGAAGTATCGTAGCTTGTTCATATTGACCTTCGGGGTCTTATGAGGATACAAGCTAGTGGGAGATTCTGTGTAGTAGACAACTTGTCTGATAGCTACTCGAAATGCCGATTAGTTTATCTGGATATTTGGAGGAATCTCTGATATTACCAGAGAAGAGATTATTCCACGCTCAGATCTAGGCTAAAGCATAGTTTATTGCACTAATGCTCGGCCTACCTCCGAGTGAAATGATTTCACTGAAAGGATAAACCATGGATTGCCTTATATAGTTATTAATATGCTACAATACATTGCTTAACTCAATTAAGATATTAGTTGCAAAATAACGGTTTACATTATTGTGTAATACCGAGAAGTCAACTTAGAATATACCTATGAATTTGTAGATAATGAGTGAACTACGTTTACTCCACTACCGCAAATAGAGGTATTTAGCACTAGTGCTTGAAGGTAGGACTAGAGATTTTGCATACACGTTCAGATAGTGACTGTTCGTGAAATATCTTAATACGATGAGTAAAGGTTGGTTATAAGATTCTTAAGATCGGAAAGTGACTGTTGTACTGTCACAACCTTTCTGAAAGAATGTTTAAATAACAACCTTGGACCTTGAAGTAAAGTTACTCAAGGAAGTTACTATCTGATTTAATCAGACCACATCCAACATTGGTTGTTGGGGATGATACTGATAAATACTATTGAACCAGATCAGAATATCAAACCACCCAAATGCAGTGGGAGTATGGTTTAACCATTGACCCACTGTGATTATGCAGACTTTACAGTCTGCTAGGGGTGATAACCTATGGTCCTTTTCGGAAGACGGTATAGGATTCTGATAAGAAGAGGTTGGGTTAAGTCCATAAACATGTAAATGGAGTTTTGGTACTCCAGTTCTGTTCACACTCTTGTAGAACCACCTGAGTGTCTCAGGCCTAGTGGGAGTAATTGGATTTAAGGGAAAAAAAAGTCGAGTAAATGGGAAAGTTTGCCTTTCAAAGCAAAGCCAAGTGGTCTGGGGTGATTCCCTGAGAAGTAGATAGTTCAATAGGGGTGATGCCTTGAAACTCTCCCACCATTTAGCCTTGCTTGAATCCATGGAAAGAAGAAAGATTACTAGCGGTGATGCCCCGAAACTTTCTTGACGTACAATGTAGCTTGAATTCATTCGAAACAGAAGGGCTTTAGCTTAAAGCCAATGACAGATTGACTGCCTATGCTTATATCTATTGATGGATTAAAGCAAACCTCTAGGTCATTAAAAGACACATGTTTTAAATGTGTGGACTTGGCCATAATATTGATGAGTCTTTTATAGACAGAGTATCAATGTTGGTAAATTAGTGAATATTAGTGTTGATAATGGTAACACTGCAACAGTTGAAAACAACATGAGTGTGTTAGAGAAGTGGACTATATTCTTAGAATTTGATTCGGTCGAATTCATGAGAACGAGTTGTTGGCAGTATCTCATCCATCTTATTGGTTAAGATGATAATGTAATTTTAAATGAAAAATTCAACGAGAGATTTCCTACCCAACCCATCAAGGAATAATTCTCTAAATCTATAGATATAGAGGATAGATTCTCTTTTGGATCGGGAAAGTCAGGTTATTAAAAGTCACTTAAAGTCAAATCTTGGATTCAAGCGTTGGATAGCAGTATAGTGCATATCCTCAAGTACCTTTAGAGAACGAGAAATTATATGCTTGTATAATCGGGTGTAAACTTGGATATTGTTGACTACACTGATTCTGCCTTTCAGTCAGATTAAGGATGATCGTGAGTCGATCTCGGGCTCAGTGTTTACTCATTGTGATAGAGTCATAGTTTGGAGCAATCCAGCATCACTGGAGCAGCTTAAGAGGCAATATGGCTTAAGAAGTTCTTTTCTGATCTGGGTAAGCCGATATCACTTCACTGTGAAAACAGTGGAGATGTAGGTTATGCAAAGGATCTTTGCAGTCACTAGAGGTCAAAAGCATATTGAGAGAAAGTACCACTCGATCAGATAGCTAAACCCTGCAGAAAGGCGACGTTTCGGTCCAAAAGATCACCTCGAGCTGACAACCTAGCTGATCAGTTTACCAAGTCGTGTGGCATCTAATGTCATCTCTTGGTGGGTATGTTATTGAGAGATATGTCTCATCTACTTTAGAGCAAGTGGGAGAATGTTGTGAATAAGATAAGGGTGTGCTCTAAAAACAATTATTGCTTGTCCATACACGCAAGTAGGAGATTGTTGGAAGTAGTGCCCAAAAGGCAATTTTGGTAATTGTTTTTATAATTAATAAATGACAGATTTATCATCATGCTTGTAAATAATACACTACTGAAAAACCCAAGTTGTATCATATGTAGCCATATAACTTAGTGTATGTCACTCGCGAGGATTAACTTTATGGTGATACACTGAAACTGTTAGTCCGTGATGAACTTAATCAAAGTATGGGGTCTATTGATTAAACCACCATTAATGCACCCAGAACACTTTGGTGTGACCGTCTTATCCAGACAATCAATATTGGTTATCTAAGTGGGACATTTATATATGATTTAGTCAGATAGGACTGGACCGATTTAATCTGTATATCTCATATAATTCCAGGAATGAGAAATCTTATTAAATAATAAGATGATCATATATGGATTAACCTTAATCCTGAAGTGATTGCAGACTCCTACGTGTTTCATGATAGGGTTTGGTGTGTTCGTTACGGATTGGTATGAGGCGCGATCCGAATCACTTTCATGTTGGCACTATTCTGGAATAAGTGAGGAGTGTGTGTCTCACAGATATAGAATCCATTCCTTCCTGCGTGAAGTAGAAGACAATCCCCTTTTTTGTTAATCTTATTAACTGATCGATCCGTGGAGTTCATATTGGTTAGGAACTAATTGATCACTAGTGGATTAATGGTAAATAAGGATAAGATGTCATGAAGAAGGTTTACGGAAAAATTCCCGCTTCATTACGGATAGTCTATGAAGGGTTAGTCTGTATGTAGTGATTATATCAATGGACACTTATTGATTCGACATATTGAGAATAAGTTATATCTATAATCGATAAAGTTCAGTTTTAGATTTATGCTGGCATAAATCTGGAATTAATATGTTGAATATAAATTAAATATTATGTTCGATGAATGTTTTATTTAATTTATTGTAGCTACTGGTTATAGGTCCATGGTCCCCGGGTTGGCTCTTAACACGCGAGTGAATTCTCATAGTTTGCAACCTCAAGAATTGTTGGTCCCAGAGAAGGGTAAAACTATAGTCAGAGGGGGGTGAATGACTAAAGTGGAGTTTCAAAAACTGTTCTTATATTTAAAAGATTTTGGGCAGCGGATAAGTCTCTTCTTAAGTGTTGGTTCAAAGTAGATTTTGCAACCACAGATATAGAGTATGCAATGAAATAAAGTGTTGTAACGTAAATTGTTGAAAGTAAATAGACGCAAAGGTTTATAGTGGTTCAGGGTGGTGTAATCCCTTAATCCACTCTTCTCCTGTGATGATTGAAAGAATTCGCTATTGTTTTCACAGATACAATAGTACAATTGTCCTTGGCAACACAAGCTTCACAATCTTCAAGACTATCACTCCATGGCTTCAAAAAGCTTCAGTGACTCAGTCTCTATCACTGCTCCTTGAGAACAAATCTTTCAGCAGCTATCACAAAGGTTGAAACTCCTTCTCAGATTCCTCTGATTCAATTGCCTCAGTTGATGTGAATTAAATCCATAGACTTGCTGATCAATCTCAGAGCTTGATTTGTAATTGAAGTTCTGATTCCTGAGTTGATCTCTAGATATTTCCTTTTAGTGCAGATGGAAGGCTTTTCAAATTGATAGTGTTTTTGCTTTAATCATTTGGTATCTTTGTTATTTATTCTTGTCTGTCAATGCCTTCTATTTATAGCCTTGGTAGTCCTTGATTTGAATTTCTGTCTATTGGCTATATTAAAGAGGGGAATAATCCTTGATTTTATTCTTAATTCCCCCTTAATTTTATTCTCCTTGATTTCAGTGATCGGATTTTTCTTCAAACATTTATCAGAAAATCCGTCCTTGATTGATCCTCAATTGATTGTGCGTTTAATGCTTGATCCTCTAAATCTTCTTCATATTTCAAAATCTGATCAAGTAAAGTTTACTTGGCCGTTCCCTGAATGGTTAAGTGATCTTTCTGACTTTGCCACTTAGATCTTCCTTTGCTGCTTTATCTTTACTCAGCCGATAGTCAGTTCACTTTGCCGATTCACTTTTTCCTATCATTCTCTTAGGTTTATGAGAATCTTTGTACTTCACTGATCCTTGATTTGTGTGAGATCAGTGTACACCATATTTAAACATTAAGTTTCATCACTTGGAATGTAACTTAGACTTAACCAAGGTCATCACAGACTTCCTTGGTTATAAGTCAGACCATAGTGTCTTCATGCCTCTCTGCCGGTACTTGGCTGGTTTCACTCTGCCGAAAATCTGTTTTTACTTAGCCGTCCTACTAACTAGTACAATACTTGTCTGACTCAACTTATACAACATGTCGGACTCTAAGTAAAGACTTATACAGAGAATTCTAACTTATTTCAAGCTTGCTATCACAGCTAGTATGACCATCATCAAAACAAAATAAAACGTTCCTAACAAGAATAAATTAAATAGTTAGTCTATTTAATTAATATGCGAATATTATTTATTAGATAAATAATATGTAATATAGAAACGACATTTTCTATTATCCCAATCGGCATAAAAAAAAATGGTGCCACTTTATTTGATTTTGGGAAAAGAAATTTTCTCCTAATTAATTATAATGTGTAAAATATAATTATTTATGGGTTAAATAATTAGAAATAAGGAATTAGTTTTCTTATTGGATAAATAGGAAATTTGTTTTCCTATTGGATAAAGGTTTTTATTTTCCTTCAAAGAAAAGATAAATATGTGTGTATAAGATAAACTCTCAAACTATTTGGTTATTAGCGAGAGTTTCTCCCAACACCAAATAGATTGAATCCAACTCCATTTGTGAGAGAAAAAAAAACAACGCCAATTACAAAGAAAAATAGAGAAATTTTGTTTCCTTGTCTTAGCAATTGGGAAGAAGGAAAACTAGGTTTTTCTTAAAGGCATATTCGAGGAGGTGCGAATACAAGATCGACGTCCACGAATCATCGTTTGGAGATACAATCCGGAAGATCACGGCATCTCGATTCGAGTGGGTAACCTCGTAACCTTTTCTTTAAGGTATTAATTAATCATCTATTAGTTAATTTGATCGCAAATTTCATGCTTCCGCTATAGATATTGATCTAATCAAGATCTAGATGAATCTGTGTGGGTTCTGAATCGACTCATTCATTTGAATCTGGTTTTTGGGTCAGATTCATATTCTGGCAACTCCAACAGAAAGCGTGCATGAACTTTATCACCAGTGTTCCGAAGCCTGTGATCGATCTTGGCGGTATCTTCCAGAACCATTCACGATCCCTGCCCGTGAGTAGTGCGGGAAAGGATTTACACTTCATCTCATCAGGTGCACACTGTAAATTCATGTGTGTCATGTACTGGAGGAGATAAGATGATATTGCAGGTCCTTAAATCCATCATAAGGCTCAAGCTTTTTCACCTTAAAACCCCGCAAGTTGGGTAATGTTCTCAATCTATGTTGTAAACGGAGATATTAACGAGAAATTATCCGATCTCCTTCCCAATAAGGCATCTAGCTCATCCCTGGCTGCCTCCAGCACTTGGGGGTTGAGTGGTTTTTCCCCAGGGTTGAAGTAGATGAATGATCGTCCTATTAGCTTTGATTCGGGATAGGAAGAGGCATGTTTTCTTGCGTATCCTCCTCCAGATCATCATACTGTGTGGCTGCCTGGAGGATGTCTTGTCGAGTGGCTGCATCCATAGCTACTAGCTGATCTACCAATGCTTGTTGGGTTGGATCTAGGGAAATTCCTTCTTGTTGAGACTGGTTTCCGGTGTTGGTGTCTGTTGTCTCTCCATCGTCACCGTTTCGGCCATCCTGAGCGTTTTCCGCGGCAGTTTGTTTTGCGTGTTCTTGGAAGAATGATGATGATTATGATGATGATGGGAAATCCAATGCTGCATTTCTTCTATCTAAATATTCAGGCTGTATTTTCCTAGTGCCAATCTATTCAAGACCAAAAACTATTGAAAAATATATAACGAGGGGTGGCGTTTAAATGTTTAAGACTAAGCCTGAGATTATGAATCCCAAGTTGCCTACGTATCATGTAAATGTTCAGGAATCAAGTCACTTTGTAGTTCTTGGGATCGTTTATGTAGAGAGGCTTTTGCCCCAGGCATGCATGTGTCTTATCCATTGTGAACTCTATTTCGTGTCCCTTAAGGATTGGATTTGCCCGTGTTAATCCCTTTTTATTTTAGGTTATAATCACGGTAGTTTAAATATAGGATCAAAGTCATAATGAATAAAGGATATTTCCATGTTTCCCCAACAATGGCGCCAAAATTCTTGATAGCAAAATAACTAACCGATAACTTTAACCGATAGAGTATCGGGTCAACGGTAGTATAGTGGTCTCAAGGTCGAATCCACAGGGAGTAATGTCTAAGTACCAAAGTCGACTTAGAACTTAGTTCAGTCAAAATAGTGGTGAAGAGATATTATACTAGTGCAAAAGTAAAGATTATACTATTGAGTTTACTTCTAAGTATTAAAGGGTATAGTCAAACTATGATCCCATGAGCTACTCTTACCCCTAAGGAAAGGACTTAACAGGGAGCGTGTCTTAACCGACCTACCTATCCAATGTAGTTTAACGACATCCACGGGTTCCAACTCCTAATTCTAGCAATTAGACTGAACAACTCGATCTAACCACCCTATGTGAAGTTAATTAATTCTCCATTTAGAAAACCGATTAACCTATCATGATTAAGCTCTAGAGTCGCTCGAACAACGATGACAAACCTCTGTATTGGGTTCGGACCTAACAACTAGGCCGAATCTACGCAACGATCCTAAAACCCCTTATCCCACATCTCACTGCAAAATGCATCTATAAGTTTGATGTGTGTGACAGTGAACTAGGTGATCAATCTAATTCAAAGACATTAAAATAAGTTTCAGGACGTGGATTAATCGTTTAAACGGTAATTTACGCACTACACTACTCCCAATCGCATCCCCCTTAGGGTTTTCGCTCGCTTTCACATAATTTGACTACACATGAATTTAGCTACTCATAATTATGCTAATAAACAAAATAAGAATTGAAATCATGCTAGAAATAATAAAAGAGAAAGTATTCATTACCATATAATTGAGGAAAATCTGATCTGAAACAGTACGAAGAAATACTCCACCAAAAGGACAATCTTTGGAACTTGAAACGTAAATCTAAGCTATGAAAAGTGTTTAGAATCAAAGGATGTAATTTATAGGAACAAGGGATCAAAGGGTGATCAAACTACACTAAAATCGCACACAAATCGCCTAAGAACAGTCTAAATTCGGCAAAAGATGAGTAGGGGCTGAATGAGCTGCGTATTTATAGAGTAGGTCGAAAATCTGCTACTGTCGGTCCTGGACGCCTATCCAGGTCATGTCAGACGCCCGTCCGCCTGGAAAATTTGAAGGTATTAGGGTTTCGTCTTCATTGGACGGGCGTCCGCATTCCCCTGAACACCCGTCTAGTGAATCATGACTTGAGGCTTTTCGAACCCTGGACTCCCGTCTAGAACTCTGGATGCTCGTCTGTGTTAAATGAGCTTCTTGAATCGGGCTGAGCCTACTCAAACGCCCGTCTGGGGGTCTTTCGGACGCCCGTCCAGCTGAAAATCAAACTTTCTGAATGAAGTGTCAATGCTGTGGACGCCCGTCTGGAATGTGCAGACGCCCGTCTGGCTTGTCTTCACTCCAAACTTGGCTTTTATGCTACAGTCGGGCCACGAACACGTCTCATAGTCCTGCAATAACATAGACAAACAAACACCACGCATAATTCCGCTAGACAAAAGTGCTCGGAAAAGAGTGAAATATCGCTAAAAAGGCGGAGTTTACCATCGATATGACAGTTTAACTCCCCGTGCATATAATTCTCGATATTACTCTCGAGACGGTCTATATCTACCCAAAACATGCCAATAAGGTGATAAACGGGGGTTAAACTGCACACCAAAGTACAGTAAATTTGACTCCCATCAATATTACGCATGTGCGCTAAATATAAGGGATAGCTCTAGCCGACATGCGTTGAGCCCCTGAGGCCGTTATGAACCGAACTGCGCTGACCCAGCTCCGTAACGCTCTGACCGACCTACGGTGGACTAAAAAGCAAGCCAGACCGATCTTCCACCTGGGGTTAAGATCTTCCCTTAGGCTTAAAGTGGGGCTCATGGCCCTTAATGTTATGGTTTCATTTAAAGCTCTGTCTATGAGAGGGTGACACGTGGTGAGGTGCAGCCTGACCTCCGTCAAATGGGGTGCTTAGTACCCCGTATGTGCTATAAAAGTCTATATTTCAACAATAAAATGAGATTTTCAATTAAGTGTTATGTGAAACCGTAGGTGATAAAAATAACTTGAAATCATGTTTATATGATAGAAATGATGCTGAAAGTCCTATAAAATAGGGTCAATTAAGTGTGAAATGCATAGAAGAGTTGACTCTTATCAATATTCTCTCACTGTTCTTAGGAGCTTTTAGCTAGAAAATTATTCTTTAAAACTTCAATCTTAGCTAGCTAATTGATAAATTAGGTGGAATTGATGCTTGGGTTTTCTTCTCCAAGAGGTAATTCATTATATGTTTGGTGTTCCTTCATGGGAATGAAGTTAATGAGCATCACTTTTATGGTTTTCTTTGTATGGGTACTTTTTTAGGAACCTTGTATGGGTACTAAACTCAGTTTTCCCTTGTATTTTCTGTTTAATGAAGTTTATTTCTCTTAATTTCTCTTATTTCCCTAGTACTATGAGTAGCTAAACATATACATAGCTAAATCATGTGAAAGTTCATAAAATCGACCTCTAATTGATGAAATTGGGGATGTGTAATGCTTAATTGATAATCTATCGATGAATTCGTGTTCTAAAGCTTGTTATTATTGCTTAAATTAGTTTGATCACCTAGTTCATCATCACACACACCACTTTTATAAAATGTATGTTGCAAAAAAGGTGTGGGAAAATAGGCTTTGGAATCATTGCTTAAAAACGACTAACTTGTTTTGATTCGATTTCAATTCGGGGTTTGTCGGTGTAAATTAGGCGACTCTAGTGGTTAATTGTTTTTCGCTCAGTTAAGTCCTTAAAGGCAGACTATTGAACTAGGGCATACGTTGATAGATTGTTGCATGGCATCTAGCAACACTTTAGGAGTTTGCACCCACGATTAAGTCGAAAGAAGAATTAGTATGGTTGATTGGTAATGCTCATTCTCGATAATCAATCAAAGGGTAGAAAATAATCAATTGGAACATGGTTTGGCTATGTCCGTTCTCCGTTAAATATATGTAGTTTATATTACGTTTTAGGGTTAATTATCACGTGTTCCACACTTGGTTGATGATAGCAAAATACTTAACCGCTAACTTTAACCGACAGAGTATCGGGTCAACGGTAGTATATTGGTCACAAGGTCGAATCCACAGGGAGTAATGTCTAAGTACCAAAGTCGACTTAGAACTTAGTTCAGGTCAAAATAGTGGTGGAGAGATATTATACTAGTGCAAAAGTAAAGATTATACTAATGGGTTTACTTCTAAGTATTAAAGGGTATAGTCGAACTATGATCCCACGAGCTACTTTTACCCCTAAGGAAAGACTTAACAGGGAGCGTGTCTTAACCGACCTACCTATCCAATGTAGTTTAACGACATCCACGGGTGCCAACTCCTAATTCTAGCGATTAGACTGAACAACTCGATCTAACCACCCTATGTGAAGTTAATTAATTCTCCATTTAGAAAATTGATTAACCTAACATGATTAAGCTCTAGAGTCGCTAAAACAACAATGACAAACCTCTGTATTGGGTTCGAACCTAACAACTAGGCTGAATCTACGCAACGATCCTAAAACCCCTTATCCCACATCTCACTGCAAAATACATCTATAAGTTCGATGTGTGTGACAGTGAACTAGGTGATCAATCTAATTCAAAGATGTTAAAATAAGTTTTAGGACGTGGATTAATCGTTTAAACAATAATTTACGCACTACACAACTCCCTATCTCATCCCCCTTAGGGTTTTCGCTCGCTTTCACATAATTCGACTACACGTGAATTTAGCTACTCATAATTATGCTAATAAACAAAATAAGAATTGAAATCATGCTAGAAATAATAAAATAGAAAGTATTCATTACCATATAAATGAGGAAAAATCTGATCTGAAACAGTGCGAAGAAATAATCCACCAAAAAGACAATCTTTTGAACTTGAAACGTAAATCTAAGCTATGAAAAGTGTTTAGAATCAAAGGATGTAATTTATAGGATCAAGGGACCAAAGGGTGATCACACTACACTAAAACTGCACACAAATCGCCTAAAAAGAGTCTAAAGTCGGCCAAATATGAGTAGGGGCTGAATGAGCTGCGTATTTATAGATTAGGTTGAAATCTGCTGCTGTCGGTCCCGGACGCCCGTCTGGTCCATGTCAGACGCCCGTCCGCCTGGAAAATATGAAGATATTAGGGCTTCGTCTTCATTGGACGGGCGTTCGCATTCCTCTGGACGCCCGTCTGGTAACTCATGACTTGAGGCTTTTTGACCCCTGGACGCTCGTCTGTAAACCTGGACGTCCGTCTGTGTTAAATGAACTTCGTGAATCGGGCTGAGCCTACCCAAACGCCCGTCTGGGGGTCTTTTGGACTCCCGTCCAGCCAAAAACATAACTTTCTGAATGAGTGTCAATGCTGTGGACGCCCGTCTGGAATGAGCAAATGCCCGTCTGATGTGGCCTTCCCTCAGATGCCCGTCTGAGGTATATCAAACGCCCGTCTGGCTTGTCCTCATCCCAAACTTGGCTTTTCTTCACTTTTTATGCTACATTCGGGCCACAATCACGTCTCATAGTCCAAAACATCGCCTTCTGGGTCCTCGAGTCACCTAAGTCCTGCAATAACATAGACAAACAAACACCACGCATAATTCCGCAAGACAAAAGCGCTCGGAAAAGAGTGAAATATCGCTAAAAAGGCGGAGTTTACCCTCGATATGATAGTTTGACTCCCCGCGTATATAATTCTCGATATTACTCACGAAACGGCCTATATCTACCCAAAACATGCCAATAAAGTGATAAACGGGGGCTAGATCACATACAAAAGTGCAGTGAAGTTGACTCTCATCAACCACCCCACACTTAGCCTTAGCTCGTCCTCGAGTAAATTAGGCGTATTAAAAAGACCAAGGGATCAACTTCACAAACGCGTATAAAAACTCTCACATTGCCAAGGTAAAAGATAAGTAAAATAGTGAATGCAAACATCTTGACTCAATCGTTATCAGACAAACGGAATGTGTATGTGTGAAAATTAGCTTCCAAGTCATAGACCAAATCTCCAGTTCGGATTATAGACGCTTAGCTATCGCGACTACACTAGAGCTCATTTTAATAACATCTCCACTAATCGGGACCAACCAAGACTAAACACGGTCCAGTAGGACTTGAAGGGTTATAATGTCAAGCTCGGGACGGGGTTAATCGAAAGGAAAATTTGGGACTGGAGAAAAGAAAATACGAGTGAACCTAATCATCTCATTTACTTTCTATTTGAAAACATACTAAACCACACCAAACTCCTTCGATCTTTCTAGACTCATTGATAAACAACCCCAACTTTAACATCATACTTTCATTTACTCAAAACATCCTCCCTTGACTTTTTTTTCCTCAACTTTATTCAAACTTTCTTTTTCTTTTTTTTCTGTTTCATTTTCTTTCTTTTTCATTCTATCAACTTTATATTTTTCTCGAACCAACACGCCTCACAATAGATTCATCGAGCTTCTCCCCTTCATTATATTAGCTCGTACCAACCAACTCCTCTCAAAACATGCACCATCTCCCACCCTACACTTGCTTCAGCAAGTGTGTCTAAAGCAATGACTAAGTCCACTCGTAGGGTGATCAAAAGAAACGTGACCAATAATAAATCTCAGGTTAGGATAATAGGCTAAGTAACCAAACGGCTCATATCGGACGATGGTCAGACCGTCCTATCAAGGCGTAAAGGGGCTACGAGGGGAAAATGTTGGGATTTTGGCTTATTTGGCTCTGGTTGTGTCAAAGAAGCACCAGGACTGTCATCCCGTGTCCTACCAAAGTCAATCCTTCTATTTCGCCTCGAAGTTACAAAATGGGATCTAGGCAGTCGAATTGCGCTCAAGTCTATCATAACCGTTCACTAGATCCTAAGGCCCATGAAATTGAAGCTAAACGTGCAAAAGAACTTCCGTTTATAAGATAAACCTAGCGTCTTGCTATAAGCATTTACTACTTCGCTAAGTCGTTTACCAAGAGAATGTGAAGTTTAAACATGCAAACGGACGTTAAAACCTTGGAAAATTTTAAAATCTGACTCGACAACGGACACAGACTAAGTATATTACTGAACTGGCACATTTAAACATACAACTCAAACCAAGCTAAGTCAAAATTTTAAGCCACGAACTGACTCGAAAACGGACATTAACTAAGCATATCACAATTAATGGCATATTTATCAATCGAAACAATAAAGCTAAGTTGTATCCACCCCCCACTTTGAATGAAGCACTGTCCTTAGTGTGTGAATGAGATAGAAAAGGAGACTTAGCTTTAGACCCGACAGAAAGGCGCTATCGAATCCCGTAACAACCGTGAGAAAACACGACCCCAATCCCTATACCAAACAAAAACAACCACAGCAAAGCATGCACGGGTCATGGTCCACGTGCCAAGGCATGCAATAGGGATATGGGGTATAAAATGTAGAAGGCCTTGTCACGTCAGAAAACTCGATAGGCAATATATATAGCACATCACATAATAGCTTTAGATGGAAAAATCACCCACACGGGTAAAGCACAGAACATCTAAGCATCAAATATAAGGCCACAGAGGCACACTCATCATAGAAAGCATCACACGTGCATACATATCATAGTCAAGGCATAAATTCATATAAGAGCACATAGGCGGATATTCCTATATTCCTTTCAATTCCACACAGTTTTATTAAGGCGGGGTTGCCTCCCCCCAAGCGCCTTTGTTTTACGTCGTTGGCTTGACCGGGTGACGCTTAACAAACTCAAATCATAAACGACTCAAACAGACACTCAGCACATATCATGTAAGCTCATAGCAAGTCAACCAAATTCTGCATTCATCATTTCAAACATGCTCGTAGATATCCCAAGGGCAATCATAAAAATAGTCGAGCTAGTGAACGGCTTACCTCTTGCAACTTGCGCTGCTTTCTCCTGCCACCTCACACTTTATTTCTTTTCCGGCTTTTTAGATGGCTTCCCTTTTGGTTTCTTCTGATCAGGCGGTTTATCAATCTGCACTTTTCCCAGCTTGGGGAGCACCGGTGCAACGGGCGATCCCGATTTACTATTCGTTTCGATCTTGCCTTGATCGACGACCTATCTACTTTCACCGTGTCTCCTTTCAATGAACTCTAACTGTCATGCATGTCAGTACGCACCACAACACAAGAAAACAAAGATTCTGTGTATGAACATTCATCAGCTATAGCTTGACGACCTCTATCCTTGTAGACATTTAAACGCTCTCTCTCGCCCCCCAACTCCAAACGAAATATCTCCACTCTTTACTCCTATCTGAGCATCACTAGTGGTCAAAAAGGGACGACCTAACAGGACAGAGGTCCTAGAGTCCATCTCCATGTCAAGAATCACAAAATCCACAGGAAACACGAACTTGCCTACCTGAACTAGCACATCTTCAGCTACCCCCAACGGTTTCCTCACAGACCTATCAACCATTTGTAGGGTCATTCCCGTAGGCTCTAAATCACCTAACCCTAATTTTTCATATAAAGCCTTAGGCATCAAGCTCACAGAAGCTCCTAAATCACATAAAACATTCTCAATTACAGTATTGCCTATGGTGATAGGAATGGTGAAACCTCCTCTATCTCTCATCTTAGGGGGGATTTTACTGTCATAAACTGTTGAACACTCCTCCCTCAGCTTAACTATCTTACCCATTTTCTCTCGACTTGTCAACATCCTTTTCAAACATTTAAAATACTCAGGCACACTAGCAACTGCCTCTAACAGGGGGACATTGATCTCTACCTTCCTAAGAATGTCGAGGAACCTATGCTGTTTTTCAGTAAGAATTGGCTTCTTAGGGCCTTTAGGTGGGTAAGGCAACGTATTCTCATCAAAATCAGGAGGGGGAGAGGGCATAAAATTTTTCTTACCTCGAGTGATTGGCATTGGAGGCCCAGATGTAGCTTCATGTCTTGTTGCTGGCTTGCTCGGTTCCTCCTCTTTTATATCCAAAACTATGAAATCCCGCTTCTCCATTACTTCAGCTCTCTTGGATTGAGCTGCTTGCTCTCTCTCAGCTTCCGGTGCCCTCTCTTTCCTAGCAATCGTGAGATCTCTCTTGGCAGCAGCTAACTCTCTTCTCACAGCTTCCAACTCAATTTCCATTATTTCTCTCTCTGCTGCCTTAGTTTCATCCTCTTCATCCAAATACTTCTCTGCTTCAACCCCTCTCTTTGGCTGGTCCACTCCCAATTCTCTACCACTTCTAGTGAATATTGCATTCACTTGTCTCGGGTTCTGCTCAGCATCACTCAAATTCTTCTTAAGTGTGTTCGTGATTTGCCCAACTTGGGTTTTCAAATTCGAATGGCGGAGTGAGTGGCCACTTTTTGCTCAACAGCATTCTTATTCAACTCAGATACAGTCCTATCCAGACTTTCCAGGATTATCTCAGCGGACGTCTTCTAAGCACTAGAATTGTTCAATTGTTGAGTGTTCTGATTGTTCTGGTGTAGATGAGCATTCGGATGCTGAAATGTGCCAGAATTACTGTTTCTCAGCGGCTGGCTCGCTTGCTGATTCTGATTGGAATTCGGATTGTTTTGTTGGCGTTGATTTTGATTCCATCCCTGATTGCTCCCCCAACTCTGATTCTGTCCTTGATTATTCTGGCCCCAATTCTGATTATTCTGCTGTTGGTGGCCATGTTGCTGATTGTTCTGATACATGCCTTGATCGGTATTTTGATAGGCATTCTCATTCTGGGGGTTCTGATTCCAAGATTGGTTATTTGGGCTTTGGTTCTGCCTGAACCCTTGGTTCTGATTGTTATTGTTTCGATTCCAATTCTGCCCATGTTGGTTCTGATTCTAGTTACCCCCATTACCTTGTCCAATATAGCTCACATTGTACTGTTGCTGCTCTTCCATGCCATACTCGCACTGCTGGCCCTGCTGGTTATCAAAATTTGAATTCCACTGTTGCTGTTGGCCAAAATCTTATAGATTATTCTTTACATGTCCCATTGCACACACATTCCGTTGCTGTTGTGGAGGCAACTGTTGTGGGTAAGTGGACTTCTTTAGTGAAGTACATTGCAAAGCGGAATGGCCACCCCCACACATTTGGCATTGTAATGCCGCCTTTCTCTCTGCCTCCATCCTCTGTATCATTAGTGACATCGCTTGCATTTTCTCGTGCAATGCTTGCTCTCTATCCAAATCGTCTTTCAATGACTTTACAGTTTCCAAAGGTGCTTTCTTGTTCTTTCTTGTAGATCCCCACTGCCCTTCTTCATCTGTCGCATTCTCTATCTGTCTCATAGCTTGTTCTGGCGGCATATTCATGATATCTCCGCCACTGGAGGAATTCAGCTTATTCTGGTCCATTGGCTCTAAGGCCCTGAATAATATAATAACCTGTTCCACCGTAGAAAAACCGTGTGAAGGGCATCTCTTCAGTAGACCCCTGAATCTCTCATAAGTCTCTTTTAAGGTCTCTCCCTCGAGACCGTCAAACAAAGAGATTTCTTCTTTCAGATCCAGAATCTTTGCCGGAGGAAAATACTTCTTCAGAAACACTCGCGTTACATCTGCCCAAGTATGTAGTGAATCGTTGGGTAATGAATCAAACCAATCTTTAGCAGCTCCTCTCAGTGCAAACGGGAAAACTATCAGCTTTATTGCCTCATCACTAACCCCATTATATCTCATCGTTCCACAAATTTGAAGAAAATGATCTAGAAAGCTGTTTGGGTTCTCAGTCGACTTCCCGTGTTCCCCCAACATATTCAGAATGTTCTGCTTGATGTCCAAGTTGTTCGCATTAATTGGGGGCACTCTAATCGGATTGTGCCCTATAACTTCCTGAGGAGTAGTGACTTAATCTCGGCAAACCCTCGATCGCTGTACCTGTTGAACCATCTGTAGCTGATAATCCTGTTGTTGTTGCTGTTGATAATACTGCTGCATAGGTGGTTGCTGATTATATGGGTTTTGGAACCCCTGTTGATTCTCTTGTTCCCTTAGCATTTGTAGTACTCTTTCGACTGTAGATTGTCCATACTGCCCAGTGTTCTGTTGTTGCAACGGCGGCTGCTGAGTACGCTCAGTGTTCACTGTTCTGTTTACCCCAAGCTGTCTATCACCAGTTCCCAACTGTCCAAACTGTCCACCTCGGTGACTCCCAATTCCGGTTCTTTGAGCGTATTGAGGGTCGATCGTTTGCTGGAGTCTCAACCCATCATTCTCCAATTGTTCTATACGATCACGGATTGGGGTCAATTGTAAAGTTGTATCTCTGAGGTTGGATGTACTGCCCGGTGCATTGTGCTCGATTAGGGGCTCTTTTCCATCTCTATGATTCGGTGAATCCTTCATTCCCTCTGAGGATTCTGAAAATGAACTTTCTACTACCCCTTCTTCCTCAAACAAAGGGTTCGGACTGGCAATCAGAGGTTCTCCTCGGCGTTGACTATTTCTATGACGTGCAAAAGCTTCAATTTCTTCAATTGGCTCGATGAGTGGTTCTTTAGATCTTCGGGTCATTCAATGACAAACAAGAAACAACAAGAAAACAAAATAAAAACGACCTAAGCCCAAGCTTTCGGTCAACTTACAAGATATCAAACGTTACTCCCCGGCAACGGCGCCAAAATTCTTGATAGCAAAATACTTAACCGCTAACTTTAACCGACAGAGTATCGGTTCAACGGTAGTATAGTGGTCACAAGGTCGAATCCACAGGGAGTAATGTCTAAGTACCAAAGTCGACTTACAACTTAGTTCAGGTCAAAATAGTGGTGGAGAGATATTATACTAGTGCAAAAGTAAAGATTATACTAATGGGTTTACTTCTAAGTATTAAAGGGTATAGTCGAACTATGATCCCACGAGCTACTTTTACCCCTAAGGAAAGACTTAACAGGGAGCGTGTCTTAACCGACCTACCTACCCATCCAATGTAGTTCAACGACATCCACGGGTGCCAACTCCTAATTCTAGCAATTAGACTGAACAACTCGATCTAACCACCCTATGTGAAGTTAATTAATTCTCCTTTTAGAAAACCGATTAACCTAACATGATTAACCTCTAGAGTCGCTCGAACAATGATGACCAACCTCTGTATTGGGTTCGGACCTAACAACTAGGCCGAATCTACGCAACGATCCTAAAACCCCTTATCCCACATCTCACCGCAAAATACATCTATAAGTTCGATGTGTGTGACAGTGAACTAGGTGATCAATCTAATTCAAAGATGTTAAAATAAGTTTTAGGACGTGGATTAATCGTTTAAACAATAATTTATGCACTACACAACTCCCTATCTCATCCCCATTAGGGTTTTCGCTCGCTTTCACATAATTCGACTACACATGAATTTAGCTACTCATAATTATTCTAATAAACAAAATAAGAATTGGAATCATGCTATAAATAATAAAAGAGAAAGTATTCATTACCATATAAATGAGGAAAAATCTGATCTGAAACAGTGCGAAGAAATAATCCACCAAAAAGACAATCTTTTGAACTTGAAACGTAAATCTAAGCTATGAAAAGAGTTTAGAATCAAAGGATGTAATTTATAGGATCAAGGGATCAAAGGGTGATCACACTACACTAAAACCGCACACAAATCGCCTAAAAAGAGTCTAAAGTCGGCCAAAGATGAGTAGGGGCTGAATGAGCTGCGTATTTATAGATTAGGTCGAAATCTGCTGCTGTCGGTCCTGGACGCCCGTCTGGTCCATGTCAGACGCCCGTCCGCCTGGAAAATATGAAGATATCAGGGCTTCGTCTTCATTGGACGGGCGTTCGCATTCCTCGGGACGCCCGTCTGGTAACTCATGACTTGAGGCTTTTCGACCCCTGGACGCTCGTCTGTAAACCTAGACGTTCGTCTGTGTTAAATGAACTTCATGAATCGGGCTGAACCTACCCAAACGCCCGTCTAGGGGTCTTTTGGATGCCCGTCCAGCCAAAAACATAACTTTCTGAATGAGTGTCAATGTTGTGGACGCCCGTCTGGAATGAGCAAACGCCCGTCTGATGTGGCCTTCCCTCAGACGCCCGTCAGAGGTATATCAAACGCCCGTCTGGCTTGTCCTCATCCCAAACTTGGCTTTTCTTCACTTTTTATGCTACATTCGGGCCACGATCACGTCTCATAGTCCAAAACATCGCCTTCCGGGTCCTTGAGTCACCTAAGTCCTGCAATAACATAGACAAACAAACACCACGCATAATTCCACAAGACAAAAGCGCTCGAAAAAGAGTGAAATATCGCTAAAAAGGCGGAGTTTACCATCGATATGACAGTTTGACTCCCCGTGTATATAATTCTCGATATTACTCTCGAAACGGCCTATATCTACCCAAAACATGCCAATAAAGTGATAAACGGGGGCTAGATCACATACAAAAGTGCAGTGAAGTTGACTCCCATCAGTTGACCTAAACAAAATACAAAAATGACTTTGGTATTCAATTGAATCCTCGTGTTATCATCCTTGCTTGCTACTATAGTACTTCCGACCCGGTACTCTGCCGGTTAAAGTTGGACGTAAATATATTGGCCATCAAGTTTGTTTGGCACCGTTGTCGGGGAATCGATTGATATCTCTAAAGTCATTCAACTACTTAGGCTTAGGTATTTTTATATTTACAATTTTTTTGTTGTTTGAGTTTGTGCAGTTTATGTTCTAGACTCATCATTGAATGCACTAATGAGCAGCATATGTTCCAAGCTCCAGTTCCCAACCCAAATGAAAATTTTGACCCTGACGTCATAAAGAATTCTTACTCCAAATTGTGCAAAACCAACTTCCCCAAATGGCTCAAGTACCTCAATTAAACACCCAACCAAGTCCCCAACATTTATCCCATGCCAATCTTTTTCCAAGCCCAAGTACCACAAGTCCCAAGTGACTTTGAGATCAAACAACATGTGTGCAATTCGATGAAAGAGCATGAACTATGAAATTGAGACAGAGGATCCATATCGATTTTTAATGAGGTTCATGTATGTTTGTGGGACAAGGAAGATAAGCGGGCAAGTGATGATGCAATTCGATTGAAGATATCCCCTTTTGCATTAATAGATAGTGTTGTCAATTGGTCAGACTTTCAAGCTCATGATTCATGCAAGAAAATCAACGCAGGAACACATCGGAATTTAAAATTTTGATTTTCTTTTAACCAGGATCGACTTTGTTTAAACTATAAACATAAAGATAGTAGACAAGAATCTTACCAGATTGATCTAAAATAGACCGACGCTTTATCTACGGTGTAGTTGTGCACGGAGCCGCCCAAGTATTCGGACTCTAACGTTGATCCACATGAACCACCCGCCGGAATCCTTGCTTGGATTGCTATTGGAAAAACTCGGTTGCTAGACTGATTTTTTCTCTCCCTCAATCTCTCTCTAGGAAGCTCTTATTATGTTCTAGTAAAAATAACTTTTGTGTAATTGTGATTCAAAAAAGCTTGACACTTAATCGTATTTATATTGAGTGGTGCCCATTCTACTTCTTATGCTCTAGGAGAAGCTTCGAGGGTGGGTAAGGAGAAAAAAAACATTTTCCTAATAAAATAAGGAATTAAAGAAATTAATCTTCCTTAATTGATTTATTTTTATTTAAATACCTTATATTAGATATTTCATCCATTAAATTGAAAAATATACATGTATCATATACATGTATAGAA
The DNA here is from genome assembly GCA_024500145.1 of Gentiana dahurica var. dahurica. Lineage (NCBI taxonomy): Eukaryota > Viridiplantae > Streptophyta > Magnoliopsida > Gentianales > Gentianaceae > Gentiana > Gentiana dahurica. The sequence continues at coordinate 72,885,426 of CM044905.1, forward strand.
ATGGCGTTACATATGTATAAAAATATTTATTTGTGGACATTTAATTAATCTACACAATTAATATATTGTAGTATTTATTCATCTAAAATAAATACAACTATATTAATTTATCACTAAAACACTTTACAGCGGGATAAATAATTCATCATTTGGTTATCACTATAACAAGTTTAATTCCGGCTAACAGTTCATATGTGTGTGATCCGATAGGCTTTCAAATATGTTGGCCGCAAGTATAAAGTACATGTACAAAAATGCCCTCCACACCTAACGATCATGATTAGCGTCTAGCAACACGTCATGACCCTCAATCATTGGAAGAGTCAAGGGCATTAACAACCAACCTTTCATATGAAACGGGTACTATGAAAATATAATTTTATCGCTGATATAATATATGTATGGTCGTAGCTCGAGTGTCAATACAGTAACGATCATAATCTGGATAACTTACCCTCTCGAACTAACACATTACTTCCGATTTACAAAGACATTCCAGAATAAGACAATTCTTATAAGAATGTCCTTTCAGATATTTACTCTCACTCTTATGAAACATGATTTCCGGCCGAGTGACATAAATTCTACGCATGCTTCAATATCATACCCAAGCGCTTCCATATGATCTCCCCGTGATTAGGAGAACCCTCAATAGTGTCAAAGTACGACAATTCGCACCGCAATGTTATGGAAACTTCAGTCTATGGATAATTACACAACCGTCTTATAGTGCGACACTTAATAAAGTAAGTGAGTCGGAATTCACCAGTGAGATTCACTGAGGTGATTTCGACAGGGAAATTCACAAAAAACGATGTAATGATATTGATATAAGTCTCAAAACGAAGAGCACAAAATGATAAACAAATTGATGAAATTTTTATCATGTTTTAAGATCTAGATTAAAAAATACAAGTGTTTAAAAATGAGGGAGAAAAGAGAAAAAAAATAAAAATAAAGACAACATCAAATGCTAGCAGCATCGTTGTTAAGAAGAACACTGCAAATTATTTAGAACATGATAGCATGTTACGAAGAAGAATGCAAAACTTCACCACAAAATTGAGGCCTTTAAGAAAGAGAACAAAGCCCTGAAGAAAAAGCTATCCGAGATTAAAAAAGTCTCTGGTGCATGTATATGAACCTATAAAAGTTGGATGTAGCCTGAAGACTTGAAAGATGCTCTAAAAACTCAGAACATGTTTTTCTATGTATTACAGATCATGATTTCAGTAGATGAAAGGAATGCAACACTAATTTAACACCTTAAACACGCAAAACCACAGATCAGTGCTATGTAGTTAAGTTTCATGCACCGTTTACATCTGCTAGAAGTTTTCTTAACATCAAGTCATCAGCTTTAAAAGCACAAAAAACATACATGCAAGGCAGTAATAAATGTTAAAAGCCAAGAATAATACCTTTAGATGATGAAAGAGTAAATAGCTTGCTGAAAGAGGAGTTATTGATGTGGGTATTTCATGGACATGTTCTCTGCAAGAAATGAGCAATGGGTAGTTCTGTTGGCAACTGTGTACAAAACATAGAGAATATAAAGAACCCAAAAGAAAGAAAGATTTTACATAATATAGATATATAACATATCATAGGCTTAGCCGGTGCCTTGAAAACTGGGATTCAAACCGAAAATTCCATATATCCATTGTGTAATTTCGATTCTATGCATAGTTAAATAAATTTTCTTTGATTGATGTTGTCAATCAGATGACACCTCACCAATAAATCATGTTCATGCTATTACCCAGCAGATTTAGCTTCGGAACAGCATTACCTATAGGTGTAAGGTCGATTTTTTCTTCCTGATGTGAAAACCTAGGGGAAGGTGGACGGCGGAGAGCAAAAGACGCAGCTTCCTAAGAGCCACCACAATGATCAATAGCTTTTCCAATGTGATTTTGTCAAAAAAGCTGTAGAAAATCATACATAGCATCAAAATTACATTCATATCCACTATGGCCTCCACAATGGTCTTCAAAAGAATCACATATTTTTTATCTTCAAAATAAAAATAAAAATCCTGAATAAATGAATACCATACTTCCAGAAGAAAAAAAATCCCGTATTTTTTTCTTCAAAGCAAAAAAATGAAATTAGAAGAAATTGGGCAAAGAACCACCTAAATTTACAAAAGGGGATCTGTGAAATGACTTAAAATCATATACTTTGTTACCTTCTCTTTTGCAATTGTTGCCTTTGTCACAAATTTCAACTCTAATGGCTTTGTTCTTTTTTTGGAAATCATCTTACTCGAGCCTGGAACTTGAAGAAATTGAGAAAGCCCTGAGATTTAACTTCACTGCGTCGAACAACCAGGCAGAGTACGAGGCTGTCGTCGCGGGACTAGAGCTCGCAAGAGCCATGAAGGTCGAAAACGTGCAGGTTTTCTGCGACTCCCAGTTGGTTGTCAATCAAGTGACCGGGTCGTTCGGCATCCACTGCGAAATTTTGCAAAAATATATCAATCTCGTCAAAAGGCTTGAAAGCAGCTTCAAGTACTGCAAGTTTACCAACATCCTCCGAGAGGACAATCACAGAGCTGATTATTTATCCAAGCTAACCAGCGATGACGAGATAAGCAACCCATCGATTATGGTAGAGTATCTATCAGGGCCCGCCATCGACAGGGTCGAGGTAATGGACTTGCAATACACCAACCCATGTTGGATTGATATGATGAGGGAATACATCGACTCTGGAAAGCTTCCCGAGGAGCCAAACGAGGCTAGAGCCCTGGTCAGAAGAGCTGCCAGATACACCATCTTAAACAATATCTTGTACCGACGATCATTCTCTAAACCATTGCTGAGATGCGTACAACCTGAAGAAGTCGATGGGATCCTCATAGAGCTGCATGAAGGGATATGTGGCGGCCATCCAGCTAGCTGCACCCTTGCTCAGAAGGTCTTATTGGCAGGATATTACTGGCCGAAACTAGCGGAGGACGCCAAGGAATATACTAAGTCATGCGACGTATGTCAAAAATTTGCGGGTATTCCTATGCTACCATCAGTTGAGCAAAGCATTGTCATAGCCGCGTGGCCCTTTGACATGTGGGCCATCGACCTCATCGGGCCATTGAAAAGGGGCCGCTCTGGATGCGAATATGTGGTGGTCGCCGTGGACTATTTCACCAAGTGGATCGAGGCCAAAGCCTTGGTAAAAATCAGTACCAAGGATATAACTTATTTTCTGCTCGACCAAATATGGACCAGATTCGGCGTCCCCAGAGTAATAGTGTCAGACCACGGACCTCAATTCAGAGAAGAGTTCGACACGTTCTGTGGAGAGAGCAACTCAAACATTGGCAGTCGTCAGTGTGCTATCCGCAGGGAAATGGTCAGACTGAAAACGCAAACAAACAAGTACTCAGCGTGCTGAAAAATATTTTGGGCGAAAAAGCGGGTAAATGGCCTGATCACCTCCCCGCGGCTTTATGGGCACTTAGAACGTCGCGGAAAACAACTACAGAGGAAACTCCATTTGCCTTAACCTACGGATCCGAAGCTATGGCCCCGGTGGAAATGGCCCTACCAAGCTTAAGGGTCGCACATTTCAGCGAGACGGATAACCCGCTCAAAAGAAAGCTCGATCTCGATTTAGCGGAAGAGCGGCGGATCGAATCATATAGACGTTTGCTCAATTGTAAACAGGCTGCCAAATGTCACCACGACAAGCACATCCGCGGTCATCACTTCGCTATCGGAGATTATGTTTTACGGAAAAAGACAAGCCACGGGCCACGAGGCCAAGAAGGGGAAACTATCGGAAAACTGGGAAGGTCCCGTGAGGATCGCTCGAGTAGTCAAGAAGGGTACCTACTTGCTAAGTGATAACCAAGGTCGCGAATACAACCGACCGATAATCTGAAAAAATATTACATGTAGAACGTCCGTCTGCTACATGCAAACAAAGCATGCGGAGAATGAAATCAATAAAAGAAAATCTTCATTCAAAACAAAGGGAGTACAATTGTTTCCAGCAAAAAAGAAAAAGAAAAAACCAACACCAAATAAGTACACTCTGCCTAATGAGTATACCTATAACGATCCAATGAGTGCTTCGGCACCCTCGCTAAGCTGCATAGCTTAGTTATCAATGAAGCAAAAGGGAAGCGACGATTGCGAACTATAGAAACTGCAAAATTAACCGCCTCGCGGTGAATCAAGATCCCCCAGTCAATGTCAACCTGATGATCGCAAATAGCGTGCAAAAGCAAAGCTTCGGCCTCACTAACAGCCTTGCTATCTGTAGACAAAAGGGCGCGTGAGTTGATAAACTTTTTCCACTCACGATTGCTGCGAGAAAGAGCAGACGCAGGTCCCAGTGCGTGAGGCCGTTCAGAGTCCGGAAACAGCGCACGGATTGCTCGTCGTAAACAAGCCTGTTTACTTGACTCATCAGCGAGGTTCCAAGCGAGCTCATAATGGGATAAGGGATCGATAGCAGGTATACGTAAAGCTCCATTAATAGCTTCCGGAGTAAAAACAACCGCGACACCACGAAGGGTAATGCAGCTGACGACACCTTCAGATGCAGCTTCAGACAAAATGGAGTAGAACTCCCTCACCATTGTAAGATTGGGAAGTATTGATGGTGGTGGTACAACAAAATCTGCCCACCCGGAGAAACGTACACGCAACAGAGAGCCATCACCCTCAACCTTGCTCTGATTTAAACCCCTTTCCTTCGCAGGCTCAACCCATTCAAAATAACGCCAGAAATGATTTTTAGCAACAACAGAGGCAGTAAAGAAAAAGGGGGATACATCACAAGTGGGACGGGCTTTAAAAACTCGCACTCTACCCTCTCCGGATGGAAGAGACATTGTTCTCACAACAAAAATTTACGCAAAAGAAGAATGAGAAGGAAGCTAGCCTGCCTCCTCCTTTATAGCAAAGGTCAGCAAAAGGGGACGGCCACGATCAACATGATCCTACGGTCGGCCTTCACACGGTCATTCCAAAATTCAAAATTCAAAGGGCACATTTAATATATATCAGATATCAAGGCAAGATTCTAGCCTATATTCACGCAACAGTTACTAGCCCGGGATTATAGGCCACTTTGAACACGCATGCGCTCCCAGTGAGCTATCAAATCAATTCAAATCCCTGGATTCCCAACAACATGGCAGTCGAGAAGGGTTGGTCATGCCCATCGGTTCAGCTCGCAAGTTTTAGACGAACCTCTGCTCCGCCTAAAAATTAGGGGGCCGCATCTATAAAATTTCAAACAACCAAATCAAAGGTTTGAACGAGTTAGCGACGACAAATTGTTTCGCTCAAAGTATCCTCGGGCCTCGCCAAAGCAAAGGGGGATGGGGAAATTTTAGGCACGCAGTTCTTTCGGCGAGCTCATAACAACCTCGCCCAAATAAAGGGGGCCGCATACGCATACAAGATACAAGCAGTAAATAAATCAAAGAAACAAATGCAAATATACAGTCAGAGGGCCAAAAAGCGGCCACAAACCAAATCCAACGGGCCAAACGTGGCCACAATGTCAACACGGGAAGAAAAAGGATAAGCTAAGTTATTACAATCAAACAAGGACGCCAAATAGTTCAAAAGACGAGCAAAGTTGAATCATTACAAGACCGCAGATATGTTTCAGAAAAAGCCCAAAAATAATTAAACAGAGCCAGGAGTGTCAATATACTCGTCACCAGGTTCATCACTCACGACCGGAGGAGCTCTCAAAGCGGAAAAGTTCACAGGATTCACTGGAGGAGTATCCCACAAAGGGTCACCACGCTGCACCTGGTTATTCTGGATGGCAGCAATATGGTCTGCCGTATAAGGAATGTCGGGGTGAAGGGCCAACAGCTCGGGAGTTCGCTGAGACAAGTCAATCCACTGGAGCATTTCCTCAAAGGTAATGCTCTCCCTCCCATGGTAGGCCCAGATACAGCGGGCAAGATGGTTAAAGCCTTGATCAAAGCTCGCCTCTTGATAAGCAAAAAACTCATCAGAGAGCTTGTAGGCATCCACAGCCGCTGGCCCCGCTTCCTCAGCAGCCTTCTCCGCAGCAGCAAGCTTCTTCTTCAGACTCGCGATCTCCTCAGCGGACAGGCGAGCTTCTTCCTTCAGAACCGAAACTCTATTCTGCAGCTCCACATCCAGATTAGCACTCTCCGCCATGGCTTTTTTCATACGCTCAACCTCTGACAACGCCGCCGAGCTTTTCTTTTCAGAGGTGATCCGGGCTTTCTCTGAGGCCTCAAGAGCCACCGTCGTTTTCTTCAGTTCAGCCTTGCGCTTCTCGGCGGCCTCAATCGCCTTGTTTATATGAGTCCCAAGCTAAAAAAGAGAAGCGAGTCAAGAGTCCGCTAGATACGCAAAGTATGAAAGAATGGAAATGCAAGAGAATTATAAACTTACCATAGAAGCGGCAATTCCAAATTGGCCCGACAGATCTTTCAGCTCGGCAACCTCATCACCGGCAGGGGCGTCGTCCTGAACCACGACGCGAGCAGTGATCCCCCTCCCGATCTCCATCTGAACCCCGGGCGATGACTCAAATCCTAAGCGACCCAAGGGGATGACATCAGCAATAGCCTCCCTGATTTGGCTTGCCTTATCCATATCAAGGCCCTGGATAAAGTTGGCATCCAGCCACACAGCCTCCTTCCCCTTGTAACCACGGGGCAACGTCCCAGTCGGCACCGGCTCCACCTCCTCAGGGGCCCCTTCAACAACAGCATCAGCGGCTCGCCTATCAGTGCGATCAGACCCTTTTCCGACACCACCAGCAGTCTTGGTTTTTCAGTTCTGGATCGCTTCTGACCCTGGGACTCCTTGGCCTGTTCATCAGCTTGTAATCTCTTTTGGGTCACGGTCTGGCTTGAACTCGCAGGTTGTGGCGCCGCCGAAGCCTGGGTAGGATCAAATGTCTCATCAACAATGGATGCGTCCACAGTACGGGGGACCTTCCCCAGAGCTTGCTTCAAGGCCGCCTGGCGGGCCTTAGCTTGCTCCTCAGCGAGCCTTTGCTTTTGAGCCCTGCGTTCGGTGGCATCCATATTTGCAAAAGAGGTTCGTTAAAAACGGATCCAAAAAGAAGAAAACGACAATTTATGAAATAAGCAAACAGAGAGCAAGAAAGGTTACAAGTCGGCCTTCCACCCGGGTAGCCTCCACAAACCGTACACTCAGAGGGAAAGCATCTACCCAAGTGGCAATCTCCTACCCAGTCAGGGTCACTCTCCTCAGGAACTATGGCAACCAATGGATCCGCCTTACCCGGGCCCACAATGCCAGCCATGCGCGCCAGGAGAAGAGCCTGGTCAAGAAAATCGACCCAAGCAACGTTCCGCAGAGAAGCAATGATTCCATCTGATTGTATGAGCGCCATAAGTCCTTTGACAAGACGCCGCTCTAATACTAAAGGCTCGTCAATTGAAAGGGTGGACTTTCCCATGCGCTTTTCGGCTTTAGGAAACGGCCAGCCAACCTTGGATTCTACCTTAAGGATCCGCTCGTGCCATCTGTGAATTTTATTTGGCAGCAGAAATAATAGGCGAGGCGTCTTGGTCCTCAGTGATATTTGCCCCGGTATGCCTGTGCCGCAGAACAAATGAATTCGACCTAACAGAGTGAGTGTGGGTTCTATCTTCATCGTCCTACACATCACAATAAAGGCCATGATCTGAATGGCGGACCCGATAGCAAAGTCGGAAGGCAGAGCCCCAATGATCCTACAAATCTTAACAAAGAAAGGATCGAATGGAGGTCTGAGCCCCGCATAAAAATGATCAAAGTGTAGGATTAGGGTATCTTCTGGGCGGCGAGCGCAGACATAATCCTCACGGTTTTCGGGCTTAAGCTTATCCTCCTCCCTCGAGTAATCCAGCAGAGAGAACTTGTATATACTGGTATCAATTTTAAATCGGCGCCGGATGAATCTGTTTACATCACCGCTGTCACGAAGCTGCACCCACTTCTTCTCCAACGCCTTCTCATACTCCGCCAGGATAGCGAACTCTCTCAACGCCTCGGGATTGTTGGGTGTTGGTTTCTTTGCCTTAGCAGCGGCCTCCCCAACGGTGATTTTGGGATCCCTCTTCCTCTTTGGTTTTTTAGGGAGCTCCCAGAAAATTTTGCGAGGCAGGGGGGCGTTCTCGTCCTCACTCGACCCCATTAACTCATACAGAGTGGCGTCCTCAGCACACGCCTCGTCATGATCAGCGGCGCCGCTGGGGCTAGGATCGGAGGGCTGTTCTTCGATATCAGACGTCGCCCTTTCACCAGCCTCGGTAGTACTTGCCCCCTGGGCCCGTGCCATTTCCCTGCGACTCTTTTTACGTCACAGGACGGGGTCAGGGAACAAAGAATCCAACTCGAAAGGATCGTCGCCCACTCGAGCTGCGGCCTCTCCGCCGACTATCTCTTCAAGCGGGTCGATCCCGGCGGACATCTCGAAACTAGAGAGGTCGTCGCCCTCTTCCTCACTGGCATATTCATATGCCTCATGTTCCTCGTCGGAGTCGCCTCTCACGGAGTGCTCTCCGTCAGACATCCTGCAAAAACAAGAGGAAAAGGTGGAGCTTTCAGACCTGGGATAATAAGAATTAAGCTAGGAAGGTAATCGCACCCATCTCGACGCCTTCCCCTCCGTTTTTACAGGAGAAAATGGAAAGCAATATGCAAAAGAATGGGAGTGCAAGCAAACGCAGCCAAAAACAAGGGTTTCTGGGCTAAAATCGTCTGCCTCTCCCCCCCTCTTTCCAGAAAAACACTCAAAAAAGCCTTATCTTTTCCCACAAACACCTTTCATATGAACTCATCCCCGTACAATGAATCAAAACCACTAAAAAATCTCGAAATTCAGCAAGAAAAGCAAGGAGAAAGGGATGAGGAGGGAAGAATTTACCTGTTTATGGGAGAAAGATGAAGAGAGCAGCCTCAAAAACATGCCGGAAACCTCGAAGCCTACTTCAACCACCGCCAAACCCTCCCTGCTAGCCTTCACCGGAAGCTTTCGTCAAATCCAGAAGAGAAAAAGAGGAGAGAGCACTTGGAGAAAAATTATGAGAAATAAAAGAGGGAAAAGTAAGGAGGTATGAAGGAGGCCATCTTTATATAGACAGGCAAGTTGCGATCGTGGGGAAGGGAGTTGATCCATCCAACGGTTGGAGTTTGCGCGGTCGATTCGAATTCCAAAATTCAAAAACCGCAATCATGACGAAGGCTAATCAATGCCCACGTGCCTACTTGGGCAGTTGCCCAGGGCGTTCCGGCCCACGTAATTGCAGTTATCAAGGGGGCCAACGTCAGCCATGATCTGACTTATAAACTACCCCCAACAGCCCCTGAAGGATAAGATGGCCTTGCAGACGACAAGGTCACAAAAATAGGCCCAGAGTTGCTTCGAAGGCCGCTTGCTTTGAAAGCACGGTCCTTAGTGAACAAGTCGCATCAGACGGCAAGGTCACAAAAATAGGCCCAGAGTTGCTTCGAAGGCCGCTTGCTTTGAAAGCACGATCCTCAGTGAACAAGTCGCATCAGACTATGAGGTCGCACATACATTGCCCAAGAGCTCACTACTCCACACTCGACCCTCTCAAGAAAATGGTCAAGATATGGAGTAGGGGGCCATTGATGATACAATTCATGTCGCCAATGCTTAGTCTCGGAAGCAGCCTGATGAAGTTCTGCGACTACATCTTAGGTGGCGTCGAATGATCTTAAAGTCAAGGTCGCCGCCAACGACCATTCCTAGAGCTTCGTCTGAGGTAGGGGGCCGGTGGACGACCATGGGTACGAGGCTCTCTAAGGGCCGCACAAGACTTGAGAAGAAAACAGGGGGCGAAGGCCAGACAACGAGGCTGGCGGCCTTGGCAACCACAAAGGGTCGCCACCTGGATATTATAACCACTTGCTGTTAGATATTTAGTATTTTCTTAGCTATTAAGACTAGTGACTAAGCTGCTTCGCACCGCCAGTGTTATACTTCACCCCTAAGTCTAATCTTCCTATAAAAGGAAGTCTTGTGTAACCTAATCAGATATATTCTAATACACACAACACAGGCCAAAACTCTGTAAAAGCAAACTCATCTCCCCGTCTTCCTCTCTCCGCCGCCTATCTCCGGCTAATCTACTAATAAACTACTCAAAAACAAGCCAGATATCCACAGCACTAACACCGCAACGCCATCGTGATGATTTCTACATCGTCATAGATGAATGTGTAGGATGTATGTCTATAGAGATAGATATACATAATGAGACCATAACTAAATTAATTATGAGAATTAATTTGAAATTAATTAAGTGAATTAAATTAAAAATTACTCCCACATCAAAAATTGAGTTACATTTGTCTCCCAATATTATAATGACGGTGAAGAGCCCTTGTTCAGATCCAACTGATCGGCCCTCATCGGGAGTTGACCTACCTCGGGTATATCGTCGTAATCGAGATATGATCGTTATGAGATTTAATGAATATTTGTGTTACGACTCGACTAAGAATCTTGCGGTGATTGGCCCTCGTCAGGACCGTCTGCTTTTAGAGACAAGGGGTTGACTATCACATAAGATGTGAATTGTCAAAGAGTTGACTAGTCAACCACCTTTAATAATGATAATTATGTTGCCACAATTTAAATTGTTTTTCGTTTTTTTATTTGATGTCTCTTAGACACAATTTTTATTTTTTTGCAATTACAAGTAAAACAATGACAAAAATACCATGACACGTTATTGGCAGATCACGGTGACAGTCACTGTCAATGTGCTCTGTCGGTGTAAATTGCACCCATTGTCTTAAAGATATCAGTGTTAATGTGCCTTCTTTGATAGTATTAAAAAAAGGGTTAATGTGCGCTCTTGGTATAAAAAAAGTGACAGGATACAACGGCATCGACAAATTGCATCAGATTCTTCAAAAACCCATTTATCGTTTCCACAATATTCACATGGCTATTTTTAACGTCGTAGATACATTGTATATGCTTCCGTCATGATTAGTCAAGCATATGGATTGAGCTTGTCAAAATTACATCAACTGATCGAGGCTTAGTCCTTAATAAACCATCTATTTAAGTGATGTATTACCACGTGTCATTATAACACGATGTTGTAATTACAGAGTACTGCTACTTACTACTACTGTATACAAGCTTCTTTGATGTTTATTTATGAAATCCCAAAAATGTAAACTAATAGATGTAATGAAAATGTATTAAAATGGATTTTTAGAGATGTACTACATTCATCCTAAAATATAAGTCATCCTAGGAGTTTTCATACAGATTAAAAAATTTGTTGAACGTTATAAATTTGATGGTTAAATGATTAAAATACCCCTTGACTATCTTTAATGCAATAGTTGATAGGTAATGAAAAGTGGCTGGATTGATAATAAATTAGGGGTAAGCCAGAGAAAGGGACTATAAATGTTGCATTGGTAATGTAGAATGACTTATATTGTTGGACAAATCTTAAAAGTGTAGGAAGACTTATATTGTGGGAATGAGGTAGTAGATGAATAGATATGGTTGCTTAATTATAAATGGTGTAAGAAAGAAAAAATGTTGGAGTAGGTGATGCAATGAAGAAGACATTGGAGATTTTTTTTTTGTTGATGAAACCGAATATTTTACTACGAAAATTCTGAAACTGTACAAAAGCCCAGGCAAAAAAACACTACAAAATTTGTAAGCTAGCAAAAAATAGTAATCAAGTCCAAGCTAATCTATGTTCCTGGCTTTACGAACAGTTTCAGAAATAAAAATCATCTTCGGGGTCGGTGTGTCACTACCATGCATTTCTTGGTTACGCCAATACCAGTTACTTTGAACGAGTTCAAAAAATAGATATCTCCATAATTCGATGGTATCGCGTTTGTACATATTCACTTTAAGAAACCTCTCAAGCCACTCAAGAATCTCAAAAGTCAAGGTAAAAAAGACCCAATTTTGTCGATGAATAACATTTCTCCGTATACTGTTTACCCAAGGGCAATTCATCAAAGCGTGCATATATATTCAACGAACACACCACATTTATAGCATGTTCCATCATCAATTAATGCCTCGAAGATAAGAGTCTTGATGACGGTTAAAATAGTCTATCATGTGATATCAACTTGCTATCCATTATGAGCTAAAAAAAGTTGTTTCGACCTATAAATATGAGCCATTTGAGTTGAATATCATATGCCGGGTTCGTGAGTCGAGAAATATGCACTTAACGTTTATTTTCCCTATTTCGATATTATTTTGTGCATTATTTGATTATTTTCAGGATATGAAATATTGGGCTGAGCATTATGGACAAATCTGGAGTGGACTGAATGAAAGGATTGGGCCTAGGGTATTTTAGAACATTCCAAGCTAGGTCGGCAGAAGAAAAATGACAAAAATGCCCTCGGTTTACCGAGGACAGGCACCGACTTACCGAGGTTCCAGAATCATCCGAAATGCATTTTCTTGGACGAGGGGTAGATCTAGGTGTTTCTAAGTCGGTTTAGGTAGCTATAAATAAGAGGCTTCGCCTCAATTCAATGTAACATTGGTAGCACACAACTACTACAATTATTATGCAATAAAAGTTCTTTGTTCTTTATGTTATTATTTTATGAGTTCTGGTCGGAGAGACGACAAAGTCGCCGCCTAGGGAGAGATCCGATGAAGGTCTACGCTCGTCTTTGAGGGTATGATTTTATGTCTTTTCCAAGATGTAGATCTATCGTTGTTCTATTCGACTAGTATGTTTTAATTGCTTACTTAGTTTAATTATGAAGTAGTTAGTTTATTTTACCCCATGTGTTATAGATCTAATTCATTGGTGAAGAAATCAAGAAATAATGATTGCGTTCTTCAGATCTGCGACGGTCTATACCGCTAGATCTGAATACCTAAATTACTAATTCATGATAATCGGCGCCAGCTACGTTGATTGATAGATTTAATTTACATGTTAGTAGTCTGATCAACTATTTGCATGTCTTCGTAAAATTAGCATGAAATACGAATAGTGAAGTGTTAATTTGGACATTATCTTGATAGACCCTAGGAACGTGCTGATCAGTGTCGAAAGCTGTCTAGGCGGGTTTGCGGTATGAGTTAGTGCTCAATATCGACAACTCTAGTTCTTTATGCGTATGGGCTATTACGGACCAATTAAGGAGGGTAGCTTGCGTATAACCATGGTCGGAGTAGATAGGGTTAGGAGTTGTACCCGTAGCTGAATAATTAATTAAAATTCACCAATGGGGAATATTGCATGTGTGGGGGAAATAACTAATTACTCATAATTGAACTAATACATTAGAAACTCTTATTACATCCGAGTGAACTAGCGTTAGTTTGTGGCACCAGTTTTACTACTGTCTAGAGTATAGTTGGTCGTAGACCATTTATTGTGACAAGCTCAATATTGATAATTAGACGTTCTTACGAGTCTCTGTGGGATCGACCTTGACTCGCCCGTACTCTACTACGATAGACCTAGTCTTATTGCTAGTAAGTGCTTTGCACGCGATCAAGATTTTCTGGCGTCGTTGCCGGGGACTCGTTTCAAGAATACTTTTTAGATTGAGTTTTCTGTATATATTTGAGTCTGTTTAATTGAGTCTGTTTGATAGTCTGTTTATACTAAAGTCGTACAGAGTCAGTTCTGTTAAAATCTAAGAAAAACTTCATCCGGTTTATCGAGGGTATACCGCGGTAAACCGAGGGTCTCATTTTCAGCAGAATCATTTATGTCAGTTCCATAGTCAGAGTCTGTATTTTTTTGAGTCTGCCCGGCGTGTGTAACAGCCGCCGAGGCAAGTCACTAACCTTTATTTTCTTTTTGTGTCTTGTAGTACGCTACACGAAGTTCAGCAGCCAAACTCGAGAGATTCATACCTGAGATTGAAAAGTTTGCTAGACAAAAGAGAAAGAAAGCTCGAGAGAGATCTGTTAGGCTGGCGAACGACGTGATTTCGCACGAAGGAGATCACAGTGAGAGGGAAGAAGAGATTTCACCTTTGGAGGATACAAAAATCAACATGGCACAGAACGGACAAAATGGACAAAACGGAGCAGGAGTTGTGGTACAAGAAGATAGGAGAACTCTACAGAGTTATGCAATGCCGACAATTGAGCAATTTGTGCCAGCAATTGTTCAGCCAGAGAATGCGGCTGAGAACTTTCACCCAAAACCGAATGTGATATAAATGGTGACTAATTACACTACCTTCCATTGGGTACCAAATGAAGATCCTAGTGTACACGTCACCAACTTCTTGGAGATAGTCAGCACGGTCAAACCAGCAAGAGTAGCTGAAGATAACATCAAGCTGAAGTTGTTTCCATTCACTCTGAAGGACAAAGCGAAGATATGGTTATTGTCTCTAGCACCAGGGTCGATCCAAAATTGGACCGATCTGTTGCAGAAGTTTATGAAAAAGTATTGCCCGCCTGGGAAGTCACTACAGATGAAGCAAGACATCATGAATTTCAAGCAGAAACCCACTGAAACTTTTGAAGAAGCTTGGGAAATGTTTAAGGAAGCACAAAGGAGATGCCCTCACCATGATATCACCTTGCCCGTACGAATGCATAGTTTCTATCACGGATTACGTCCAAGTGAACAAATGAGAGTTGATGCATCGAGCAACGGATGTTTTGCGTTGCTATCACCTGAGGAAGCTGAAAAGAAATTGGAACAAATTGAACTCACTAGTCAATGGGGCAATGCATCAAATTGAGACCGCCAAAGTAGCTGAAGGCGTATTTGGAGAAGATACTTCTCAGAAGATATTATACCAGCTAATGGCAATGAAGGATAAGATAGATGGCATGCAAGATCACATTGCCAAGGTCGGGAAAGTTCAAGATATCGAAGCAACCAACACTGAGGATGTGAACTATATAGGGAGGCAAGAAAATCCTTATGGGGGCGGATATCGCCCAGTTTCTCATGATCACCCTGGATTTAGACTGAGTGACCCTACTGGGTGTTTTCGACAAAGTGATTCAACAGGTGGAGAGAGACCTAGACAAACTGGAGGATTCATGCCTCAATTCAACAAGTCAGGTGGTTGGGAAGCAGCCATGGATAAAATGAGCTCAACTGTGACTGACACGGTCAATCAACTTACCAAATCCATGACTGAGCTGAATACAAACTTCACCACATATTGTCAGAAGAATGATACAAGACTAACCAATCAAGAAGCCTTAGTGCAGAATCTGTCGCACCAAGTGGGGTAGATCTCCGAACAAGTGTTAGCCCATCCTCCGGGAGGTAATACTAAGAAGAACCCGCAGGACGTGAATGCAATTATGACTAGAAGCGGGAAGGAACTGCCTGGACCAGTTATTCCATCTGTACAGGGAGAATCAGAAAGCAGTCAGCAGCACAACACAGCAGAATCTGGAGAAAAAGATGGGCCGGTAAACCGGGACACCACTCCGGTAAACCGAGAGTTTGAAAATTCGACAGACAAGCCGGCAAAGCAGCAGCATTCAGCAGGTAAGTCTTCACGAACTGTAACTATTAATCCTGCTACTTTACCCTATCCTTCTAGGAAATATAAACCAAATAATGATGGTGCTTGTTATAAAAATTCATAGAAATGTTTAAGAAGTTGCAAGTGAATATACCTTTGGTAGAAGCTCTAGCCGGAATGCCAGAGTATGCGAAATTTTTGAAGGAAGCAATCTCTACCAAAAGAAAGTTGTTAGACCTTGAGCTATTTGCCTTAACGAGGAATACTCGGCATTTTTGCAACGCAAACTGCCTCCTAAGTGTAAAGATCCTGGGAGCTTCCTCATACCTTGCACAATTGGAGGAGTGTGCCTAAACAAAGCATTGTATGATCTTGGAGCCAATGTCAACTAATGCCACTCTCCATATTTCATAAGTTAGGCATGAAAGAGTTGAATGAAACATCTATAACCCTTCAATTAGCGGTTAGGTCTACGAAGCAACCATGTGGAGTGGTGGAGAATGTTTTGGTGAAAGTTGATAAGTTCGTATTCCCTGTAGACTTTGTGGTGCTAGACATGGAGGCTAACCACGATGTTCCGCTAATCTTAAAAAGACATTTCCTAGCAACGAGCAAGACATTGATAGATGTTCATACGGGTGAGCTGATTCTGAGGGTGAATGAGGACAAAGTAGTGTTCAATGTGATGAATTCAATGAGGTATGCTCAAGATGAAGGAGAAGCATGTTACATGCTAGATGCCATAGACAAACTTATTTTGGAGCTATATCAGCAAGTGGCACTAGACCCTGAGGTAGCAGAGACTTTGCTCCTAAAGAGAAAGTAGAAGGTTATGAGAGAACCTGGCCTGGGTGTAGTGAAGGTCAAGTACGAGAAATAGATCCTATATCTTCTATGGATTTATGAGGGACAATTCATAGACCTTCGTGGTACAAGTTTTTTGACCTACAATTGACTGGTAAGCTGTTATGATCATCGTTAGAGGAACCACCAAGGAAATTAACATTGAAACCTTTGCCATCTCACCTGAATTACGTGTACTTACAAGATGATACTCTTCCCCTCATAATTTCATCGTTACTATCACCTTTAGAGGAGGAGTAACTTTTAAGAGTACTGAGAGAGCACAACGGAGCGTTTGGATGGACAATTGCAAATATTAGAGGAATAAGCCCATCGGTGTACGCGTAAGATCTTTGTAGACCCTGAGAAGAAAGCGGTAGCACAACCTCAAAAAAGTCTGACGCCACAACTAAAGGATGTTGTTAAGGAAGAGATTATAAAGATGTTGGAAATGGGAATCATTTTCTCAATTGCAGACAGTGAATGGGTAAGCCCGATTCATGTGGTGCCCAAGAAAGGGGGATTCACTGTCCAACCTAATGAGTTTGATGAGTTAATCCCTGTGAGGCTAATTACTGGACATCGAGTTTGCATTGATTTTAGGAAACTGAATGACGCAACTTGTAAAGATCATTTTCCCCTACCATTCATTGACAGATGTTGGAAAGATTAAGCAGTCATGCTTTTTATTGTTTCTTAGATGGATATTTTTGTTACTATCAAATCCATATTGCCCCCAAGGATCGAAAGAAAACAACTTTCACATGTCCCTATAGAACATTTGCATACAATCGCATGCCTATTGGACTTTGTAATGCACCAGCAACTTTCCAAAGGTGCATGGTGTCATTATTTGCGGACATGGTGGAAGACTTTCTAGGGATTTTCATGGATGATTTCTCTGTATTTGGAGATAGCTTTGATAAATGCTTGGACAATTTGAGTAAAGTTCTAAAGAGATGTGAAGAGACCAACCTTATACTTAACTGGGAGAAATGCCATTTCATGGTTACAGAAGGAATAGTGTTGGGCCATAAGATTTCGCGGAAAGGAATGGAGGTTGACAAGGCAAAGATAGAGGTAATAGAGAAGTTACCCCCTCCAACAAACATAAAGACGTTGCGAGCCTTTCTTGGCCACGCAGGATTCTATAGGAGGTTTATCAAGGACTTCTCTAAAGTTTCTAGGCCTTTGATGGAATTATTTGCAAAATATGTACCTTTTGTGATTGGAGAAGAATGCAAGCAAGCATTCAACACATTGAAACGAATGCTTATAACCGTCCTAATTCTAGTAGCACCAGATTGGAACAAACCTTTCGAGCTTATGTGTGATGCAAGCGACACGGTAGTTGGAGCACGTGGGACAATGGGAGGATAAAATCTTTAAGCCTATCTATTACACCAGTCGTACCCTTAACAGTGCCCAGAGGAATTATGCGACTGCAGAGAAGGAACTCTTAGCTGTCATCTTTGCATTTGATAAGTTTCAACCTTATCTGATAGGATCGAAATTCACTGTACTCACTGACCATGCAGCTTTGAAATACCTTCTAACCAAGCAAGACTCCAAGCCGAGATTGTTAAGATGGATTCTACTCTTACAAGAGTTTGATGTTGAGATTAAAGACAAAAAGAGATCTGAGAACCGGGTGGTTGATCACCTGTCGAGATTAACTTTGCTGGAAGAAGAGCAACCGACTGAGATCCGGGAGAGCTTTTCTGATGAACAACCTTTTGTCGTCTCAGTGGTAGCTCGAGTTGAATCTTAGCCCCAACAAAGTACATCAAGAGTAGGCAAGGTATACCCTTGGTTTGCTAATATTGTCAATTATCTAGCAGGATGATACCTACCACCGGAATTCATGAATGCGGATAAGAAGAAGTTTTTCACATATCTGAAGCATTATCATTGGGACGATCCCTACCTATACAAGCTGTGCCTTGATGCCATTCTTAGGAGATGCGTCCATGATGATGAGATTCCAAGTATTTTGCACCTATGTCATTCTAGAGAAGTTGGAGGTCACTATGGGCCAGACAAGACAGCCACAAAGATACTGCAGTGTGGATTCTATTGGCCAACAATTCATAAATCTGCTTACGAGTTTACAAGAGCGTGTTATTCCTGTCAAATGACCGGTAACATTTCTAAGCGGAATGAGATGCCACTGCAGAGTATCTTAGAAGGGCAGTTATTTGATGTTTGGGGAATTGATTTTGTTGGGCCTTTCACATCGTCAGAATCAAATCGTTACATCCTGGTAGCAGTTGACTATGTTTCGAAATGGGTGGAGGCAGTGGCCTCACCTAGTAATGATGCCAGGGATGTCCTGAGGTTTCTTAAGAAAAACATTTTGATGAGGTTTGGAGTGCCCAAAGCCATAATTAGTGACGGAATGAGTCATTTCTATAATTGGTTGTTTGAGAAATTGATGATGAGATATGGGGTTAGACATAAGATTGCAGCAGCATATCACCCCTAAACAAGTGGACAAGTGGAGGTCACGAACAGAGAGATTAAGAGGATCTTAGAGAAGACTGTGAATCCCACAAGGAAAGATTGATCTTTGAAATTAGATGACGCTCTTTAGGCGTACAGAACCGCTTATAGGAACACGATTGGGATGTCACCGTATATGATAGTGTTTGGAAAACCATGGCATTCACCGGTAGAACTCGAGCACCGAGCGCTAAGGGCTACGAGGTTTCTAAACATGGATGAGAATTTAGCTGGACAAAAGAGAATGCTAGAGTTGAATAGATTGAAGGAGTTTAGACTTCAAGCGTATGGGAATGCAAAGATTTACAAGGAGAGAACGAAGCGTCTGCATGATAAGAGAATTCTGAACCGTACATTTCAAGTTGGAGATAAGGTGCTAGTATATAATTCGCGTCTTCGTCTTTTTCCTGGGAAGTTGAAGTCTAAATGGTATGGACCACATGTAATCACGAAAGTTTTCAATTCATGTGCATGTGAAGTGAGGAATGAATAATCTAGGCAGACTTTCATAGTAAACGGCCACAGGCTGAAGCATTACCTAGAGAACAAGTATAACCCTGAGTTGGAAGTCTTTACGTTGACATATCCAAAGTATGAATAAAGGAGCCCTATTAATAAAGTTGAGCTGGCGACTATAAACTCAGAACTATTTCTAAACCCTTATCTATTGCTTTTACTTATTTTATTTTATTGAGTCATTAAAGTAGCATGACAATCACAAGGTCTTTTTCATCACATATATCTTCGGTCATCTGGCTAGAGATATATGTGGTTTTTTCCTTCACGACTCTCATGTGATACCCTCGTAAAAGTTTTCGCGTCTTGCATAGGCCAATAAAGAATAAAGTGGCTTAAACTGTTTTTGCGCATTCCTCCGGTATGCACAATTACCGCCACCTTATTTTATTATTGCCCTTCGCATGTTACTCACAATTTTTGGAAGTATTTTGGAACGCAGGTAACAACTTCGAAGATGGATGACCTAGGAGCTAAGGATTCTGCTCCAGGATTCACTTTGACTCAGCCGACCAATTCCAAAGCTAAGTACCTTTTCTTTTCTTTATTATTAGTCATTGGGGACAATGTCTATAATAAGTGGGGGGGTAGGCGTCTTAGCTGGGTAATCGAAAAAGAGAATAATTTTGAAAATTTAACATTGTTTTAGCTTGCTTATGCACGTATTTGAGTAAGGAATCGGTAGAAAATGAGCCCAAGCTCAATTTGAAGTGAGCTATAGCATATTCAATTTAGTATGGAAGAAGCATATATTATGTTGCATGAAGTATTAACTTATTATTTCTTATTCTATCATTGCACTCAATATTTGAGCACATAATCTGAGTGAGAAGTGTTTTAGATTAGATGATAAATTGTTTTAACCGGGAATCATTATTTATCTGTTTATATACTTTAACAAATTGTTGTAAGATAAGGGAAGCAACATGAATGCCACAAGAGGTAACTGGGACAAACGGGCTTGTGAGAGAAAGAGAAAAAAGTGAGGAAATCTGCTAGAAAAATATTTTGGAAAAGAAAGAGAAGAAAAAAATATATGCAATAAAGGCAGTGAGGGAAGCGAACTCGTGTAAAAAGGGCACGACACTCAGATAAAAAGAAACAAACGAGGACTTAAGAGCGATGCTCAGTCCCCGAGTCCGCCCGACCCAATTAAGGTACCATGTTGTGTAACCAAGTCTGAAGGCAAGATGAGTGAGTGTATGCACAGGTAAGTTATGATTGTGGGGTTAATACAACTTGATTCACCTTACGAACGCACTATCACGTCTGATTCATCACACGACACATTGATGCATGATAAGTAGTGATTAATGGGGAGCTTATGGATTGTTGCTTAATGTATGTTCTGCCGGAAATCTTTATTGAATATGTGGTAGTTGATGGAGGTTGTTCTTGGAGGTACATTCCGCTTTGATACTCTGCTCGTGGACGAGCAAAAAGATAGTGAGGGGTAGTTGATGACGGTTAAAATAGTCTATCCTATGATATCAACTTTCTATCCATTATGAGCTAAAAATAGTTGTTTCGACCTATAAATATGAGCCATTTGAGTTGAATATCATATGTCGGGTTCGTGAGTCGAGAAATCCGCATTTAGCGTTTATTTTCCCTATTTCGATATTATTTCATGCATTATTTGATTATTTTTAGGATACAAAATATTGGGCTGAGCATTGTGGATGAATCTGGAGTGGACTGAACGAAAGAATTGGGCCTAGGGTATTCCAGAACATTCCAAGCTAGGTCGGCAGAAGAAAAATAACAAAATTTCCCTCGGTTAACCGAGGATAGGCACCGACTTACCGAGGTTCTAAAATCATCTAAAACGCATTTTCATGGACGAGGGGTAGATCTAGGTGTTTTTAAGTGGGTTTAGGTAGCTATAAATAAAAGGCTTCGCCTCAGAATTCAATGTAACATTGGTAGCACACAACTACTACAATATTATGCAATAAAAGTTCTTTGTTCTTTATTTTATTATTTTATGCATTCTGGTCAGAGAGACGACGGAGTCACCTCCTAGGGATAGATCCGAGGGAGATCTATGCTTGTCTTTGAGGGTCTGATTTTCTGTCTTTTCCAAGATGTAGATCTATCGTTGTTCTATTCGACTAGTATGTTTGAATTGCTTATTTAGTTTAATTATGAAGTAGTTAGTTTATTTTACCCCATGTGTTATAGATCTAATTCATTGGTGAAGAAATCATGAAATAATGATTGCGTTCTTCAGATCTGCGACGGTCTATATCGCTAGATTTGAATACCTAGTAAATTACTAATTCATGATAATCGGTGCCAGCTACATTGATCGATAGATTTAATTTACATGTTAGTAGCCTGATCAACTATTTGCATGTCTTCGTAAAATTAGTATGAAATACGAATAATGAAGTGTTAATTTGGATATTATCTTGATGGACCCTAGGAACGTGCTGATCAGTGTCGACAATTGTCTAGGCGGGTTTGCGGTATGAGTTAGCTCTCAATATCGACAGCTCTAGTTCTTTATGCGTATAGGCTATTACGGACCAATTAAGGAGGGTAGCTTGTGTATAGATTGTCTACTACCATGGTCGGGGTAGATAGGGTTAGGAGTTGTACCCATAGCTGAACAATGAATTAAAATTCACCTATGGGGAGGAATATTGCATGTGCGGGGGAAATAACTAATTACTCATAATTGACCTAATACATTAGAAACTCTTGTTACACCCGAGTGAACTAGCGTTAGTTTGTGGCACCAGTTTTACTACTGTCTAAAGTACAGTTGGTCGTAGACCATTAATTGTGACAAGCTCAATCTTCATAATTAGACGTTCTTACGAGTCTCTATGGGAACGACCTTGACTCGCCCGTACTCTACTATGAGACCTAGTCCTGGTTGTTTGTGTCTCTGGCTTCTTTGATGGGCCTGGTAGCAACCATAGAAGGCTTAGCTGCTTTGCACGCGATCAAGTCTGCCATAGGAAGAGCACCCAATTATATCTGCCATAGTGATACATCACCTCTAAGAGGGCTTTAATCGACCAGACACATGTACCAGCTGTCGACATGGGGTCGTGTTGACTCTAAAGTTAAAAGTATGTAGAGCTTACTGAAAGTTTACCAGAGAGGGTTGTTTCCATATGATATTGTCATGATCATCGAGATCGAAAGCATTCCAGAAAGTGTTTGCAGCAAAGTAGATATGACGCCATATAAAATAGCAGGTTGATTTGGTTGCGTCAAGAGGCGAGACATGTATATTTGTGTCTTAAGATCTGCACCCATAATTTACCATGATCAGTAAGAAATTTCCACGCATGTTTAGCCAGAAGCACGGTATTCATGTCTCAGGTAGTACGTATTCCCAGGTCACCATTAAGTTTAGGTCGACATATGGATTTCCGTGCTACAAGATGGAAAGTTATCTTCTCCATATCAAGGCCCTTGAAAAAATAGCATGGCATTTTGTCCAGTTCATTCATGACAGAAGCAGGTACGTGAACAATTTGCAGGTGGTAATAAGGGGTTGTGGTGAGAACCGTTTGCATTAAGATGACTCGGCCTGCTTTGGAGAGAGTGGAGGCTTTTTAGGTCCGTAATTTTGATCGGACTTTATCTATAATTCCTTGAAAATCCTTCTTAACCTGACCATGATGCAATGGGCGTGAAGATATTTTTAAAATAGAGAGTGGGACATACGAATTCTTCTACGATGTTGTGTACTACTTGAGTATTCGTGTTGGGTGAAACTGTGAATCTTGATTTAGAGATACTGTTTTTCTAGGACATATCACAAAAAAGGGATGGATGTAATCAATTTCACGTGCCTGTTCTATGGTTGCTTCCGAGAAGAAAAGGAGGTCATCCTCAAAGAAGAGATGGGAAATTCTTGGCCCTCCACGTGAAGAGATACAGAGCTAACGGATCACCTTGTTTTAGTCCATGATGAGGTTAGAATCCTTAAAGGTGGTATCATTCCAAAGAATCTCTAATAAAGTGCTAAATAATGTGAACATGATTGGATTGACATGATTGTCATGATTAGATTGACCTACTGACCATGTCGTAGGCCTTTTCAAGATCAACTTTGACAACCTTGATCCATTTGTTGCTAGATTTTTTCCTCATAGAGTATAAAACCTCTAGAGTCACAATGATGTTGTCCGAAATCTGCCTGCCAGGAATGAAGGCATTTTGGTTGTTGTCGATAATTTTGTTGATGATCAAACACAACCGATTTGTAATAATTTTTGTGATAGTCTTGCTGGTGGCGCTCACAAGAGCTATGTGGCGTAGCTGAAAGACGGATTTGGAGGGCTTAAATTTTGGAATTGAGGCGATGAAGGTCCGGTTCATATCATGTGTCCCAGTTCTTTTGATAGAAGATCGGGATAAATCCATCTGGTCCATTGATTTGAAAGGTCCCATTTGAAAAATTACAGATTGTACTTCCCCTGCACTAACAAGGTTGTTTAGAAGTCTCTTATCTGTATGATTATCCAGCGGAGAGAACATGCCTTGAGGAAAGTGGGTCACTGATTCTTCAATATAAGGATCCATGAAGTAATGTCGAACCATAGCATGAAGGAATTCATTGCCAATGATCCATATCCCATTGCGTATTTCAGATAAAGAATATTATTCATGCCTCTTCTTCGTTTGGTGGAGAGATGGAAATATCGCATGTTACGTTCACCGTCCTCAATTCCACTAAGACGCAATTTTTTGTGCCAATAAATTTCATCTTGAGATAGAATGTCTTCGTAATCCTGCTGTGATTCCTTGTTCATCTTAGTCAATAAACCCAAAGGATCTTTTGAGAGAGAATGTTGGACTCCCTCAATTGTAGCTTTACATTTATTCTTCCGATATAATCATTCTCGAAGACCCTTTTATTCCATTCTTTGGCTTTTGAAGCAAAGGAATCAAGAGCCCCTGCACATTAGTGTCAGTAACATTCCAAGCATTAAGAACATTATATAAGTCATTGTGTTTCATCCAGCATGCTTGGAATCAAAAGGGTTTGTAAATATAGACTATGACATGTATACTCTGTAGAGCTAGAAGGATGGGGTGGTGATCAGTATGCACATGAGGTATATGGTACACAAAGGAGCCAGGATATTAATCCCACCACTTAGAGTTGCACAAAGCTTGATCCAACCAAAGTTCAATCGCATGAGTATTATGTACAGAGCTGGACCAAACAAGCCTCGCATAATAGATGAGCGAGTATATAGAGGGGTAAAAGGAGTGAGTATATATAATAAATGAAAAGAGAAAAATGTAATAAATGTTCCATTGATATTTTAAATGGACTTATATTATAGAACAAATTTAAAAAACTTAACAGACATACATTTTGCAATTGAGGTGAATTGGCACCTTTCTTAATAGATGAGCCCGAAACAAGTCTCGGATTACATAGATATTTACATATCATATCTATGTGGACAATGCTGTTATTTTCTTCTACTCTACATAGATATTTACATATAAATTAAGTTTTCTATATAATATCAACATTTGATTTCATATATTGGAATGCTTCATATCAATGTTTTTCTTTATAACATTTATGCATTTCATTAACACCAATAATCATGAAAACGTCACGAAATACATTTATCAAATATATAATGTATCCAGTAAATGATACATTGTCGTGCAAAGATCATTTTGTAATAAACAAGAATAATATATTTATGAATAATTATTATCTTTAAAAGAATGATAAATGTATCAAGTAAATGTATCCATAATTTCAAAGTAGAAACAAAATACAATTTCTCAAAAAAAACATTATTTTTTTTGATAATATTATGTAGAGTGTTTATAATTAATGTACTAATACATATTTGATAAATAAATAGTAATATTAAATTTTATTGTTAATTTTACAATTTTATCATTTTATTTAACGAAAGCATGTGTATTTTGCTAGTATATATATATATATATATATGTGTGTGTGAAATCCATAAAAATAAGGAGACAACAAATAATAAAGTTATAATAATGACCATAAAAAAATAGTATATCTTGAATAAACGGGGCGCCGGCTTATTTAGTCTTGTTGACTAAAGAAATGGCTTATTTAGTCTTTTTTTCTAAGAAAATTGTCTAAACAATTTTTTAGACCATTTTCTCACGTCAAATTTTCGCGTTTTAAGTGTTTTTGATACCAAACTAAACCCTAATTGGGAAGGTGAACCCAATAGGGGATTTGAGGACCTTAAGATCGTGCACATTTGTGAAAAAAATGAGAAAAAATCGCGGTCAAATTTTTTTTTTAAGTACAAACAGTAACAGATTATATTGACCATTTCTTTTCCAAAAGAGACTATATTTGCCATTACCCCTGAATTTAAACGGCCGGCTTTGTAATCTCTCCACCCCAAACCTACACAGTCCCTCTGCAGTTGCACTGTACTTCACCTCCTTATCCTCACTCTCCTTTCCTAAACCCTTGAATTTCCCCACCCCTAACCGGAAGAAAAATTAAGAGGAAAAACTACAGCAAAATGTCTTCTGCAACTAAGGCTATAATATCAATGGCTGGAAATAGTACTTGTTGTCCAGCATCAGTTTCCTCTGCCAAGATTTCATCTTTTCACCCATTTCTTGCAATCCCGCAAAAACCCCTGATGCTTAATCTTTCTTGTTCTCGTTCTTATTCTTTTTCACCATTGTCTGTCTGTTTATCATCAGCAAAAAACGCAAAATTGAAAATTTCAGCAGTTGTCTCTGTGATTGCTGCTCAGCATGAAGAGGATGACGCCGTAGTCCTGGAGCAAGAAGAGGGTTCTGAAGGCGGCAATTCAATTGAGGAAGAATCGGGTGTAGGAGAGGAGGAGTATGTGGAGCCTCCTGAAGAAGCGAAATTGTTTGTAGGGAACTTGCCTTATGATGTGGATAGTGAGAAGTTAGCTCAGCTTTTTGGGCAAGCTGGTGTTGTGGAAATTTCCGAGGTATTGTTTGGTGATTTTGATGTTTTCTGAAATTTTGTTGATTTTGGCAAACGCAGCTTGGTAGGATTTGGTCAGGGAATTGTGGTAGTTAGAAGAATATTATATCAGGGTTTGTTTTGGTTTTGCAGGTTATTTACAACAGGGAGACTGATCAAAGTCGTGGATTCGGGTTTGTGACAATGAGCACAGTGGAAGAGGCTGAGAAGGCTGTTGAAATCTTCCATAGCTATGTGAGCTTTTGAACTCTTTTGTGTGTGTCAATGAATTTCAATTTTGTAATACTTCTATGTTTTTCGGATGCTAAATGTGGGTTGCACGTGCTAATTGTTATGGTTTTATAAGTGATATTTTCTTGGCAATAACCGTGTTCATTCATTGAACTGTTGTAGTCTCAGACAGCTGTTTGAAATAGTGGATTTTTGTGAATTGATGAGATGGAGAGGTAAGAGGGTGTACACAGTACATATGAATGTGATCAGTGAATGTTTTTGATGTCTATATGTTCAAGCTGATTGATATGGAAAGCTGAGAAGAATATTGGAAGAATAAGTGGAGATTAATTACCAAGTACTTTGACCGATTAGAAATTTTAGATACCGAAGAATGGAGTGATTTGAGTAGTATGGCACATACAGTGTGCGGATGAGACTGACTGACCTTTTGAGACTTGATATGAAAAATAAAAAATGAAGGAGCCTGTTATGAGTAGAACTCATAAAAGATTACTTAGATTTGGTCAGGAGTTTTTTCACAATCCATCATAGAAGAACATCTCAATGGGGCATCGATAATTGTTAGTAAAAATTCTTTCTTTCTTTGTCTTGAAAAGTTCAACCTTGATTGGTTTCTCTGCCAATAATGTCTGTGCTAGTTACCTGTACGTCTAAAGTTAGAGTGCTACACCTGGTGAGTGGTGAGAAGAGTTCCAATACTAAAAGAGATGCTATGATTGTTGGCGTTTCTTTAGCATTCAATTTTTTAATTTGATATTTTATATAAACATCGAGATATTGTTCGACACTTCTTTATCTTGCAAAAGAAATAGATTATTGAACTTCGGACTCCATTTGGGGGTCTAAAAGTATCTTAACTTAAAATTTTCATTTTAGTACGAATATGATATGCCAAAGAAAGCATTCTGCTGCCTGTATGCTTTTCCAAAAAGTTAAATCTAAAGGCAAGATTTCCCCTGATTGATTGATGTAAATTTAGTCATTTCTGTGATCCCATTCTTCAATGCCTAACTTTCTACTTTTACGGTGTATTTTCGTTAATTTGTCGGTGAATATGCTTTCTGAAGTTGACTGATAAGTTCTCTGGATTGGCAATAGTCACTCTTTATATTTGCATCGGGACTGCTTGGGCCCTTGGAGAGTCTTAAGTTGATTAAAATTTAAGCCGTTCAACTGTCAAAGAAATTACAAAATATAGAGTTTTAAGTTGTCTAATGTTAAGACCGTTGTGGTTTAGAAATAGTTTTTTTGACATCGCCCTATTTATGCTCTGCTTAGGTTACAGTGAGTTTGCGTGTAAATATAACCGTTTAGCATTGTAGTATGTGCGGTTGCATAAGAGGATGAAGAAGATTGCGTACTGTTATGCTACCTTTGAAATGAATGAAAAACTTTTTGAAGTATAAAGGATGCACGGCTGGGGTGCAAAGCGTAGGGTGAGTGATTCAGGAATTGGAGATAAGATGACTTCAATGAAGCACATGTATCGGGCTTTGAGGGACACGGCACTCACATTGGGTGTCTCAGCAAAGCTAGTGACCATGATATTTTATTATGTTTTACCGCTGTTACGCCAAAACGAAAAGGATACACATGAACTCCAGTTCTGCTACGTGGTGGCACCGTGGCAGGACGGTTAAGCCCAGCTTTCGTCAAAGCAAGAAATGATCTTTACATGGGAATGAAAGAAAATATTGCAAAATCAAAGTGTGGTATAGGCTAAAATTTCGGGTATTAAATACTGGGGCTTTCTAGATTATCAATTGTGGGTTCTTTCAAGGTTTGATAGTGGAATCTTTGCATATTGAGTTCTTCCAAAGAATTGGAGAATATAACCATACATCAGAGTTGTGCCGTCTCCCTTTTTCCTCTCTCCCACTCCTTGCTTTTCAGGCTCTCCTTATCTGTTTCTGTGGTACTACTAATCTGTCTGTTGTGTTCATCTTGATATACCTCCAGTCTCTGCTGCTGCTTTGTTTTTTAACCCCTCTCGGTCCCTTCGCCTCCCTTTGCTTGTATTAACTTTTTTCTATTTAGAAATGCTTGTAGTGAAAACTTCAAGAAGCTGCCTTCTTTTTTTTACCGATTTGTGTGTGTTTTTTTTGGTTCCCCACCCTGGTCATCTTTTTGTGAAAGCTTATTGTGTTGAGAATTTTCGACAATTAAGCTTGTTAGAATGGATTCGGAATATATACCACTTTTTACTAAAGCCTTTTTTTTGACATTCGATTATGTTTAAATTTTGGAACCCTTTAAATAGACCACTTCCAACCCACTGTGGTATGAAACACCATGCTAAAAACCGGCTTTCAAAAATCCCATATCCAGCTTAAGAGTGTAATACAGAAGCTGATTATCATACTCGGCTTTTTGAAAGTCGAACTTTTAATGTGATGCCACATTAACATGGGTGTATGGCATTTAAAGACTCCCTTGAATGTTTTGGGGGGGGGGTAGTGCATGCTTTGTTTAGGGTCAGCAAAAGCTTTGTTTCCATGTGAGATTTAATATTATTATCATAATGTTAGGGCATTGGCTTAAAACCGACAAATAGGGCACCGGCACTTATGTCTTGTGGGCTGTGGTTTTGATGATATGCCGGGTTTTTGATTCGATGTTTGTGTTGGTTCTTGTTTTATGGGCAGAGTTTGAATGGCAGGCTTTTGGCTGTTAATAAAGCAGCTCCAAGAGGATCAAGGGTAGAGCGTGCTCCACGCGCATTTGAACCGTCTTACAGGATATACGCGGGTAACTTGCCATGGGATGTGGATGATGGTCGTCTTGAGCAGATTTTCAGTGAGCATGGAAAAGTCGTGAATGCACGTGTAGTGTACGACAGGGATTCTGGTAGATCACGCGGTTTTGGCTTCGTGACTATGTCAAATGAATCTGAAATGAATGATGCCATTGCTAATCTTGATGGCCAGGTATATATATTATGCCAATTCGCCTTTCTTTCTTTCTTTTTCATTACACCGTTTGGGTATGGTTGAGAATTGAGATGTATTGCGATGTGATAAATTTTTATTACTGCGTGACGTGATGAAACAAGTCCATTTTCATTACTTCATAATTTTGATGGAATCGGGTGTAACAAAAACGGACTACACACGCCCGCCAACCCTATAATCCCTCCGTCGCCCCATACCCCTCGAACTACCCCCCAACTTCCATCACCCATCACCCACCACCCCAACCAGGGGCAGATGCACCTTGTAAGAAAAGGGTCAGCCAACCTGCAAAAAAAAAAAAAAAAATTACGGTAGTAAATTTTTTTTAGGTTTACATATATATGCGAAACTGATCCACCTATTCTTATATATGGATCCGTATTGAACTATATAATATAGAAGACTAAGTTTACTAAATATGACAGATTTCTAACTCGTATCACCAACTTCCTAGAGCCGCCCCTGATCCCAACCACCTCATGCTCACCCCTCTACTCCTATCACCTCCACACTTACCTATACCGCCCACCCTCGCCACCACTTACCACCTAACCCCCCACCACACCGCACCTCCCAACAACCCTAACCCACATCCTTTACCAACTACACCTGACAACCCACAACTCACCACCTTTACACCTACCACCTCCCCACCGCCTCTCACCTCCACCCCACCCAGCCAACCCCACTCTCCCTACCCTCTACCCACCACCCACGAACACCGCCCACTACCTTCCACCTTTTATAGACTTGTCCGTTTTGCTTTGGGACGACTCCTCCGGTCATCTCAAAGGGCAATAAGATCAGAATTTTGTTTTGTTTCTTGAACATAGTGATATACTTGATTGTTACAAGTTTGCTTTGGCATTGTTTAGAATCTGGACGGGAGATCCATCAGAGTCAACGCAGCTGAAGAAAGGCCGCGACGCTCGTTTTAATTCAATGCTGCCGGAGAAAATCTTCGTTGCACATTTTAATTTAAAAATATTGTTTGATTACGACAATATAGATTCGTGGCATCCATACACTATAAGCCTTTTTTTTTTTTTTTTTTTTTGTTTGTTTGTTCAACAGTTTGAACGGTTGGTAATATAGATTTTGTCCAGTTCTTATAAAGTATCCGAATTCTTATGGTAATAAATTCATTATAATTTTTAAATTTTTTTAAAAAGTGTTAAAACACTTTTGAAGCATACTGTACATAACTTTACTGAATATAATTAAAAGATGCAAACATGCAAAAAGAAGGTAAAAGATGCAAATAGTATTTTTGCCCTGGTGGCTTTCTCTCTCATTTAAAAAAAGTCTGGAATATTGGGTTACTAATTGGTGGCATACCGGTCAATCCGAAATTTGTTTGTTTGTTTTGTGTTGAAGTTTATTTTGGAGTGTTTTATATGCTAGTAGATAATAAAATATAATAAAAATGATTGAAGTAATGATTAGAAAGTTAAAATATTTTTTGAAATTTGTGTAGATAAAGAAATGAGTTGGAGAAATTGAAATAAAGTAGTATAATAAATAAAATAATGGTAAAAAAAGTAATAAAGTAGATAAAGTGAAATTGTGAGAGATAATTTAATATTTTTTTATTTTGTAGTTGAAAAAGTGATCGGTGAGAAAATCCTAAGAAATTATTGATGAAGTGATATAAAAAAACTCCAAAAAAAACTTCAACGAAAACAAACATAGATGTTCCAAAAAGTGCAGCTGTGCAAATAGGCAGATAAGATGCAGAAAAAATAAAGGCACGAAATGAAAAAAAAAAATAAATAAATAAATACTCCATATATATATATATATATATATATATATATATATATATATATATATATATATATCTTCAAATAGAATTTTTTAGCCGAGATTCTCAGTGCATAATGTAACCCAAATATTGGGCTAGGTACAAAATGCATCCAGTGCAATATGCTTTTAAGAGGTGACAAAGGAAATAATTTGTATGCTCTATAAATGCAGCAGAGTTGTTCAGCTAGTTTTGTAGAGCAAAATATAGCAGGAATATAAATGAAGAAAATCATCAACTGTACCCTAGAGTTCCTCTGAACACTTCATGATTAAATTCTTTAATTAATTAATTGAAGTTTTATTGTTTTATCCTGAAGTGTTTGGGGGAACTCCCGGGTTCATTTGATATGCATTGCCATCATTAATACACTCTCACATAGCCAATAAACAATGGTAATCACCTTCGTTAAGTCTTTAATCACAATTATTATTTATCATATGTGTTAAAGTCTTTTTATTCAATTATATTACCTCAGCTCCGTTATAAATTCTCTCTATCATAATTTTGTTATCCGTTGTCAGTCTGACAATTTAACCGTAATTTGCTATTAATCAATCCAAATTAGGCTTTACAACTATATTGGAGGACTCTCAAATTATTGTCTCGAGAGGGATTTGAACATAAAAGGCAAGCCGTATTGGAACATTAAATTCTGGAAGATAGCTATACAAAAGAGGTGCGTCCGTCCTTCGTGATCATCTTGTACTATTTATTACTGAAATGCAAATCAACTAAAAATAGTTATTATACGCATCTTAGTTACCACGCAACTGGGCGTCTCGTGAAGTAAGGGGCACGTAACGAACAGAAATTTCATCATGGATATGCACAGTGCCATCCATATCCTTGTCCACAACCTTCAAATCCTGGAAGATGTTTCCTACAGGGATTACCATCCTTCCACCCGGCTTCAACTGATCGATTAGAGGTTTTGGAATCTCGGGTGCTGCTGCTCCAACATGAATTGCATCGTACGGCGCAAACTCGGGCCACCCTTCACGTCCATCTGCCATATCATACATACACCACCCCCAAAAAAACAAAAACAGACATTCAGGAGTAGTCATATCCTCAACAAGAGAAATCTAGTATTACTACACAATTGATTAACTAGCTCTCTTTCCCTCTTCCCAGCTTCCTCGCAATTGATTAACTAGCTCAGCTCATTCTGATTACCATAGGAACTGGAAAACGATTCACACAAAACTCGGGAAATACCTTACCATTATCAAGCAGAAAATTCCACAATATAATTTAGATCCTAGACTTTCTGTCAGCATCCAAAAAATAACTATATTTGAATGCCAAGGAATGAAGAAATTACAGGAAATTCATCCAACTTCCTGAAACTCTAAGATCTGCTTGAAAAAAAGAGAGTAAGAACTACGGCCTCCCTGGTGGGTAGGGGTATAATGCTGCTGTAGGAAATCTGTGAATCCTTAAACAAGTACATTTCATTATTTTCTAATGAAAAACTCTCAAACACCAAAAGCCCCTGAAAATTCATGATAAAAGGTAATGGGACAAGGCCTAAAGAATCAAGCACATTGTGGTGCTCTGCCGTTACCCAAATTACCGAACAGAAAATGAGGCAGGGGAGGAAGGGACCTAGTTTAGTGTATTGTGAGGAAATGACAGGTGGAAGAAAACAGAGTTGCAGAAAAAAGAGAGAAAAAGGTTAACAGAGAGAAGAAGCTGAGGGGAATCAGTAAACATGGAAAGGGAGAAGAGAGAAATCTAAGGATCATTTCTAAAAGGACCCAATGTTAACAAAAAAGTTGGAACCTTGGCTGACTTAATAAATAATTTAATAAGCAGGAGACCATAGTAAAAACACTAATCACAAACAACATCAAACACTCGACCATTTTTTTTGACTGAATGTCGTAAGCTAGGAAATCGAGCTTGGTGCGAAAAGAAAAAGAATCGCACACAAAATGAAACAGTGGATAAATCTTTGGACTCAATAGACTAATCAAAGAAATCTAATTTCCCAGACCTCCGAAAGATAGCACCCAGCATAGAAGCAATGATTGTGTCAAATCTATCTTAAAAGACGGATCAAATAACATGAGTTCAGGTGGGAAAAAAGAAAAAGAAAAGAACCCATTAATCTTAGGGGTACGGAATTCATGTATTGTACTGTACTCCAGGAACAACACATGGAGGTTTAGTCTCTCCTTCCTTGGACTTTCCCTAGTAGATGTAAGGGTGGCATAGTGCATGCAAGTATCCCACAAATTCAGGGTCCAATAAGTGCCAGACTTTTTAATGTAAATGTAAGGGCACCCCAATGCATGGAAGTATTCCACCTATTCAGGGTCCAGGAAGGGTTGGGTCATCTAAGTCTACAGTAGTTATTCTAGTATTTCCATAAGAGGCTACGTTGTAGGCTCTAACACATGAAAACAGCCTCCTATAAATTAACACAAACACCATAATAGACAACAAGATTCACTTACAAACAAAGTACACCTAACAAACTAACCCCTTAATAGCTTTACTTGCCCCAAGAAAGAACATCCTAGCCAATAAACCATTTACTAGCTGGAATAAAAAATGGTTGTACATTACACAGAAAACAGCACACCGATAAGTTTCCTCTATGAAAAAAGTTCAACTACCAAAGGCCAAAAATTAACATGCTACGTGCTTACAATAATGCATGAATGAACAAGAATGTGTAATCGACCTTGGAATGAACTTCGATAATGTAAAACAATTATGGAAAGCAATTTTAGAACTAAGCATAAAATCTATTAAGGATTCGGGAGTATGTAAGTCAGTCACATATTTAAACATACCGCCACCATATATAGAGAGGGAGCCTTCTTTCAATAATGGAGCTGCAGCACTTTCCTGGATATTCTTGATTGATCCTGCAACCAGTTCAGGAATATGTTCAACTCCAACTGCACGGCCTTGAGGTCCAACCATGATAGCAAAGCATGCTGTCAAATAGCCAGTGCCTGTCACATAGTTTCACGAGACCAAGAAAGTTGAGAACACAGTGTTAGCAAGAACCACAATTCTTCAAATACTAATTGATTGTCAACTCTCATAAATTATTATGAACCATCAAAAGTGAGATAAATGGACAGCTGTGACATACATGCCTGTTTATACCCAAAATATACACAAAAATGATTTGCAACTTGAACACAAAAATGGATAAACATTCTTCAAAACGAAAGACATGCGTAAAGAGGATTACCAGAGCCAACATCCAAAGCATGCATGCCAGGCTGCAAATGTTTTTCCAGCAATTCAAGGCAAGTAGCATGCATGTGAGGTGCAGATATAGTTGCATTGTATCCAATTGGCATGGGGCTGTCATCATAAGGTGGAGTTCCATCAGGTACAAACAAAGCCCGGTCAATTGTTTCCATAACCTCAGCAACCTTTTTGGATTTAACGACACCATACTTTCGCAGATGTTCTACCATTACTTTATTCTTATTAATTCCACTTCCATTCCAAAATCGCTGCAGATAAACACAAAACAAAAATGAAATCAAGGGCAACAAACAGGTGCACTTCATACTTGTTACCAAGTAAAACGAGCGTCTTAAAAAACTTAAAATGTGTCTACAAATATATGTCTACCTAAGCATCACCCCAAAAGCTTCCAAATTTCGTGTAGTGTATCCATGTTTTTTGGGTGGGGTGGGGGGGGAAGAGGATGTGGGAAGGGGAAGAGGAGGTGGGAAGGGAGGGGGAGGGGGGGTTAAAGGAGGTAGGATAAGGGCATGGCACACAATTATGCTCATAATTGAAACTGATAAGAGGATATTTACCTAACTAGACAGTCTTTCTAGCTTACAACGTACTCGGTCTCTTTTTGCCTCCTTTGGTTTTCCCATAATATACGTCTATTCAAAATGCTGATAAAGCATTTTGTTCAACCTACCCTTAATCTATTATCAAACAACATTTCTTTAGTTCACAACACAACAATGACATTAACGATAGCAAAAAAGCAATAGTTCAAGACATTGATCCACTTTTTCGATGGTGTAAAGACTTATAAAGCGACCTACTGTATTAAAGGATTCAGGTAGTAGTACTTTCACTATTACCAATATGCACCACTAGTCATATAATTAATAAAAGTAAGACAAGACAACAACTTCTACATCAGAGCTCAATCGGCATCTAATCCAATCATCCAACCATTCTAACACTCTGCATGAAAATGCAAGCACATAAATGCCATCAAAATCTTACATAAAATCGTCTCATTTGATTGGTATACAATCCTACTCTAACAATCAAAAAATCTTAAAATAAAATTCGAGTCAGGACCATATCTTCTTCAATTCCATTACATCAGAACATTTCGCAAATTGAGTAATTTGGGCATACAACACTATGACGATCTTCATTGAAAAATTCACTGTGTAAATTTCCCTGAGCTTGAAATCAACAAAATAAAACCTCAATAAAATCATCCAAATGCCTTTATTAATGAAAACATACAGGGCCCCAATCAACAAACTAGGATAATCACAAGAAGTACTCAAGTCACAAAACGTATGTCTGAAATCATATATCGTGAATAAAAATCAACGATTTCTCAGGTCGAATTCCAGCATGAACATTACAATTTACAAACTCACTGGCGCACAGTAAGAGAGGAGAGAGAAAAGAAAATATACCTCCATTTGGGAGAAAAGAGAGTTCCCCGTGAGAATAAAAGGCGTAGAGAGAGGACAGCGAGAGAAAATAGCGGTGGTGCTGGTGGAATTAACAGGAGGAAGGTTGTGGTGGAGACATCGACAGAAGGAAACTAACGTGAGGTTTAACGGCGCACGATAGCGGCAAGCAGAAGCTAATACTGAAAGTGTGTAATAATGTGAGAGTGTTGAAGATGAAGGCATTTCCGAATCTCCTTTATTGAATTTTAGCTTTATTTTTTCGGCTCTTTTCTCTCGAACTTGCGATTTGTCCTTGCTTAACCGACTCAGCCTTCTAGCCCAACCCAACACAACCCATTCATTTTTTTTTTTTTAATTTTTTTTCATTAGACTACTACTGGCACCATAGACATAGAATTGTTTCGGATATCTATTTTTATTATTAATTTTTTTGTATTAAACTATAAAATTACTTTGGTACTGAACATGTTAGGAATATCACTGTTATTGACGTAGGCAGAATGTTACTGCCACCAACGTTGGTTATGTACACGAAACGTCATAGTGAGTGATATTACTCATCATCGTCCTTGTTATGTACAAAATACGTTATTGGCACTCGCGTTATTGTAAGGAAATGACCGTTCCTTTCCTTTAAAAAAAATCATAGCTTGCGTTTGTTTTCGTTAATGTTTTTTTATATTACTTCATCAATTATTTCTTACAATTCTCTCACCAATCATTATTTCAACTACAAATAAAAAATATTAAATTGTCTTTCATCATTTCACTTATCTATTTTATTACTTTTTTTATCATTATTTTATTCATTATATTATTTTATGGAAAAATTAGGTAAAAGCACACATTTTCCCTCTTATCTAGTCTTTAATCCAGCTTTTCAATTTTTTTAATTGCATTAAGGACAAATAAATTCCACCGGACGAATATACCATGTTTACTTAAAAACCAAATTCATCTGGTAATACCTCTGAAAAATCAATATATTCATGAGTACGAGCACTAAAGTCCTTCAATGGAGGTTTTTGAATAGACCACAAGAACCTTTGCCCGCTTTTCTCTAGCACGGTTGCGATTTCAACCAACTGGGCTGGTTGAAAACCTCCATTGCTTCCAAAACAAAGATGAATCACAGATGAGGAAGGTTGCTCGTCTAGCCAGGAAACAATTTTCTGGATTTTTGGGTCCGAAATTTTCTTTTCCCCGTGGTTGATCAAAGGGCCGATTGCGTAAATCTTTATTTTTCCCAATTCCGATTCTAGATACAAAAGGACTTTAGTGCAAACAAAGGATTTAATCCAGACAATAAGAAAAACTATCGAAGCAGTGTAATGGAAAGTGTTCGAGCTTCCATTTCTCATGGTGTCGGTGTAGCTGTATCTTCATTCCATTCACCTCCAAGGAATTTGACTCGCCGGCGTGTCGTTGTTTTAGCTAAAGGTAATAATTCTCAAGAATTCTTAACCATAGTTCTATTGGAGAAAAATTACGAATTGACTTCTCATTAATATAACTATGGAGATCTTAACTTTCAGCTAAAGGTAATTCTCAGGAATTTTCAGCATAGTGCTATTTGGAGGAAAATTACGAACTGAATCATTTTCTATTGAGACGAAAATCGCTCGAAATCCCGTCTTTGTTCAAGTTGTTACTCCAGAAGCAAATAAAATGGATAGTAAAGCAGAGGTTAATAAGCAAGAAAGTTTTGATTCATGTTACTATTTGGATGAATGTGTTGAAAAAGGCGAATCGGATACGTCTTTTGAAGGATTTTTCAAGAATGCAGCTGTTTATGAAGCCAAGAACATGTGGCCTAATGTGATTGAACCCAAGAACAAGAAGATGCCTAAAAGAAATGATCCTAAAGAAAAAGTAGTATCAAAACATGCTCCGAAAAGAAGTAAATATGAGTGTTTGAACTGTAAGAAGACATTCAGTTCATATCAAGGACTTGGGGGACATAGGCCTTGCAACAAAAACCGAAAGGAGAGTCCTTTTGAGCCTGATACTGTGTACTGATATTGTGTGTCTTATATGATATTGTTACTCATATTGTGTGCCTTATATGAGCCTTATATGAGCCAGATATGATATTGTGTCCCTTGAATTAAGCCTTAAATGAGCCTTATATTAGCCAGATATGTTTGCCTTGAAGTAGTCACTTGAATTAAGCCTTAAATGAGCTTGATACTGATACTGATACTGATACTGATACTGTGTGATACTGTTAGTGATATTGTATGCCTTATATGAGCCAGATATGATATTGTCTCCGTTGAATTAAGCCTTAAATGAGCCATATATGTGTGCTTTGAAGTAGTCACTTGAATTAAGCCTTAAATGAACCTGATACTGACACTGATACTGATACTGATACTGTGTTAGTGTAAATGCTGCGATTAAATTCGGCTTTCAAATACTACGTCGAAAATGTATCAAATGAGGTCTCAAAATGAAGATAAAAAAAATGAATTTTGGTGAAACAATTTTGATGATCGGTGTTTTAAATCAAAAGTTACGGTCGTTTATAAGAAAAAAAAAAGCTCCGGTTAATGGAAATATTTTTTCGGCTTTAAAAATTTAAGTTGGAAGGGTATCGTATATGGGCTCAAATTAAAGAGCAAAAAAAATATGAATTTTGGTGAAAAATTTTTGATGATCGGAGCTATAAATCAAAAGTTACGGATGTTTGAAAAAAAAAAAACAGCATCAGCCATCTGTGTGTTTGTTGCTGCGCGTGTTCATGAGTAATGGTATTTGTGTCACACGGAATGTATTTGTCCTTATTGCAACTAAAAAAATTAGTGTGTCTTGTTTATTCATTTTGTATTAAAAAGTGGATTTTTCCCTCAATCTCTCCTATTTTATTTTAGGGACAATTATTGAAAAAGATACATATTGGACTTAATTAGGCAAAAAGGACATCCAAAATAAACACTTAGTTATAAAGACAAAAATTAGATAAACAGACCCAAATACCCTTAATGAAGAAAAAACAAAACAAAAAAAAAAGCAGCCGCCGAAGATATAGCGCTGTTATTAAAAAGAAATGTAGTGCTGTTACATTTGTTTTGTTCATGTATTTGTGTTTTTGTTTTGTTTTTCTTTTTATTTTCCTGGACTTTTTTTTTTAATTTTTTTTATTATGCTAACAGCTTCTTTTTTTTTCTTTTTTTTTTCCGTCGACCACCGCGATGTATTGACTATCTCAATGCAATGACCATCCCGATGCATTGACCACCACGATTCAGTCACCACCACGATGCATTGACCACCGCGATGCATTGGCCACCGCGATGCAGGGGCAACCCGATGCAGTGACCACCCCCAATGGAGAGACACCGCGATGCATTGACCACCCCGATGCAGAGACACCCCGATGCAGAGACACCGCGATGCACTAACCACCACGATGCATTGACATCGGCAATCATATATGAATGACATTTGATATTTTTCCAACTTAATTTCATAAAATCAATTTCTTTTCTTCATAAAATCGACTTCAAATGGCTATATCTTTTGATATAAAACTACGATCAACATAAATCTTTCACCTTAATTCATATTTTTATGCAGTGACATCGACAATTTATGCAGCGACATCGGCAATCAGATATGCAGTGACATTTGATGAAGCAACACCGTGATTACATTTGATATTTTTCCGACTTAATTTCATAAAATCGATTTCTTTTCTTCATAAAATCGACTTCAAATGGCTATATCTTTCGATATAAAACTACGATCAACATAAATCTTTCACATTAATTCATATTTTTATGCAGTGACATCGGCAATCATATATGCAGTGATATCAACATTTTATGCAGTGACATCGGCAACCATATATGCGTGACATCGACATTTTATGTAGTGACATCAGCAATCATATATGAATGACATCAACAATTTATTTAGTGACATCGGCAATCAAATATATACAGTGATATTTTTCAGGGGAAATCAAGCCTATATGCCGCGTCGAGCTATATCGAGTACTTAGCCAGTCGAGTTTGATGTTGCCTTTTTATGGCTCAATCGAGCCCAAACTTTTTTAGTCGATTCGAGCTCGAGCCCTAGGGAGTATCGAAACCCTTCATTCTATTATGATACTATCCAACCCCTTCATTATTCCCATCTAAGCTAGCCATTAGCCTTTATCTATTGGCAAGCTTCTCTATCCATAAAATGTGAATGGAAAAAGGAATTATAATTAAAATTGTTCACCTAAATAATCATAACTTCAATACATGCAACAACATATTTTGGCATCAAAAGCTGATCCATATTAGGCGAAGTCAAACACATCTGTTTCAAAGAAGTTTTTGATCACTTGACAAAAAAGAAAAGAAAAAAAAAGAGAAAATAAACATTTAAAGGACATCGGCAATCATATATGCAGTGACATAAACATTTTATGCAGTGACATCGGCAATTTATGCAGTGACATCGACATTTTATGCAGTGACATCAACAATTTATGCACCCGTATGTAGCATCTTGCAATTCTACCTTCTCGTTGTAGGCTCTATCTAGATAAAACCCTGCAACATAAGTTTTCCCCAAATCAGAAAGCTTTTGAATAATAATGTCATACTCTTTTCCAGATACATGTTCCGGAATGAATTTTTTCTCTATCATAGAACATAGTACCATGTCAATCACTTTAACTTCTCCATATCTGCAAGCAACATCAAATTATTTTACAAATATACCAAATTTGTGTACCAAAATGTATATGTAGTGACATCAATGTCAGTGCATTGTCAATGTGAGCTTTTTCTTTTGTCGCATCATATGCTCATGAGGAAAATCAAACTAAAACAAGAGCAGACGCAGCTTTACATCCAGCATCATAACGAAATGAGCAAAAAGAGAAAATCCGGTGTCATTACGTCTTCAATGACATTTTATTAAGGCCAAGTAACGTGTCACTTCATATTCAGTGTAAATGCAGTGACATCAATGTCAATCTATCTCTTGTCTAATGAATCAAAAAAATGCACCAAGTTCAAACATCATATAATACTTATCTAATGCCTGAAAGTCTTGCTAACAACACAAATGAAGTTTAAGGAGTCTAGGAGTCAATGCTAATCAACTCTCTTTTAGAAGCAAACAACTGCTTCTTTGTTTGAACTACCAAACCTTCTTGAACCTGAACTAATTCATATGTGCTAAGTCCTCACGACTGTTTTTGCTGATTGAATCCATTTTCTAGCTGAGATGTATCTTCATCATTAATATGTCCCAGCAAGAAATTTTTACTCTGTGTGGAAATTGATTTGGTATTCAATGTATTCAAAGACTTTTCACGAGCCAATCCGGAGGCTCTCAAAGATGCAGCACGAACAGAGGTAATCAACGAACCATAGATTTGGACGGATAAAAAACTCAAATTGATGGAACAAATTCTTGTAATTTATTGAATAGGTTTGGTAGTTCAACCGCAATAAAACAAGTATCGGCAGCAATTGTCTCAGCCCGGCCCGGTGGCCGGAATCGGCCATTGAAGCTACCAGGCCATGGAGCAACTACTGTCACCTGACCGTCCGGATATCTCACTTCTGTTTATTCCTTCTTTTGTCGGTAGTCTATTAGCAGGAAAAGAAGCCCATCAAGATACTTGGTGTTCCATAAGCAAAAAGCGGACCTTAAATAACATTTTAGAAAGAAAGAGAATTCAAAAATAGTGAATAGTTCAAACAACAGCATCTGAAATCAGAATGCTAAAAAGAGATTAAAATCCACCTGAGCATTGCATCTCAGTCAACACAACTAAATAACAAAGCTTAAAGTTGAATAATTTTTCCTTCTTATCCCTGCTTTTTCCTTAGTTTTTAACAAGAAAAAAACTATAGGAGCGAAGGATACAGACTTCAATTTGGGCAGCAAAATCCGACTTCAAAGCTTCAGAGGATTGAGCCACAACAGCGGAAGCCAAAATTCTGCCCACCGAAGAGTTAATCACAGGCTTCACAGCTGAAGAATCAACAATAATAGCAATATGAGCTTTAACGAGGGCAAAATCCGAATCTGAGTTAACAGAGACATTCCCCCGTATCTTTCGTGAGTTCTTGCCCATGAATCAAATGAGTGAAAAATGGGTTCTAGAGAAAGAGAGAGCAGCGAGGAGCAGTGAGGAGCAACGAGGAGAACTCAGGCAGCATTGAAACCGGTCAGGAGAAACCGCTGGAGAAACTTCTCCGGATATCAAATCGCCGGAGAACTGAGAGCTCTCAGTAGTATATCAGCCGGTAAATGCACTAAAAGGCAAAA
>CM044905.1:72928101-73055491 GCA_024500145.1 Gentiana dahurica var. dahurica
TCTCAGTAGTATATCAGCCGGTAAATGCACTAAAAGGCAAAATTGGAAACGTAAATGAAATCCGTTCTTATAACTAGTGATCTTTTAAATGTGTCCTAAATACTAATTAAGTCTCAAAACACGTTTTTATAAACAAATAACACTTTATTTTTAATTTCTCTCACCAATTATTTCTTTATTTACATAAGTCAAAAAAACATTTTAAATTTCTAATCATTACTTCAATCTTTTTTATTATATTTTATTATCCACTAAC
Organism: Gentiana dahurica var. dahurica; assembly: GCA_024500145.1. Classification (NCBI taxonomy): domain Eukaryota; kingdom Viridiplantae; phylum Streptophyta; class Magnoliopsida; order Gentianales; family Gentianaceae; genus Gentiana; species Gentiana dahurica. The sequence continues at coordinate 72,928,358 of CM044905.1, forward strand.
ATACAAAAAAAAGCTTCAAAATAAACTTCAACACAAAACAAACGGCCTATAGTGCTTGAAGTAAGTTTTTTGATATTGAAAGGAGTGGTGGTGCTCGAAGTTAAAATGGGGCGTTAATAAAAGCTTTATTTACGGTGGTTTTTGAGTACCATAAATTTACTCCATGTTTATTATTTATTTAATTTTTTGAAAGATTGGATAAAAAGGGCATAAAATAAAATAATTAAAAATAGGCATCGATGACATGCGACTGAAGACAAAGAAAATATATTTTCGGGTTATTTTAACACCTTTTATTTCATGTCAGGTCGGGTCGGACATGATATTTGTTTTTAAGTCCCACGTTGAAATTCCCCCCTCGCCCCGTTGAAATTTCCCCCAGCCCGTTGAATTTCCTCTTTGTCCTGTTGAATTTCTCCCAACCTGTTGAAATTTCAACGTGCGAGGGAGGAAATTTCAACGTGAGACTTAAAAAAAATATCAGGTCAGACTTGACCTGACATGAAATAAAAAGTGTTAAAATGACTTGAAATGATACTTTCTCACCGAAGACATTATAAACAAACAAATTCTGAACAAGTATAAAAAATTTCTTTTCATCATGCGAAAATCTGCATATTTATTTTCTTTCTTACCAAATTATTCAAACAATCATATTTTTGATATAGATGTGTATAAATCATAATTCTTTCACCATAATACATATCTTTTTCGTCATCTTTCTTTTAAGATCTTATTTGATACCGTAATATCCCGACTTTTTAAAAAATGACAGACGTATCTTTTTGCGAAAAACGTAATATTATGTTAATGATTTACGGATTAAAGTATTATATACATATATATATATATATATATATATATATATATATATATATATATATATATATATATATATATATATATATATATATATATATATATATATATATATATAAAATTAGGTTTTATGATGATCAAGGTTGAGTAATGGTGTTGTTTCAATGTTAGAATTCATGAGTAAATTGTTGTTAGTGAAGTATGTGATGCTATGGTATGCTAAGATATAGTTTTGCTGTTGTTTTGATGCTTAAATTGTTGATAAACATGTTTGGGAAGGTTGTTGATCCGTAAAAGTGCAGAAAACCGCTTCTAGGGCTGCTTTAGCGCTGAATGCGCGCGCATAGGGTGTAAAGCGCACGCATTGTCGCAACAGAAAGTGGGAAACATGTACAGAGGCGTTTGTGCGCGCGTATTGCTGAGCATGCGTGGACATTGTAGATGCAGAAGCATCCTGAATGGTTCAGGAAGCTCAATGCGTGCGCATTGGGGAGAATGCGTGAGCATTGTGCCCAATTTTGGGGAAACAATGGGTTTTAAACTCTGAGTCCAGTTTTAATTGTTATTTCTTGATCTAACAACACTAAATAAACTTGAACAAGCCATGATTAAGCTTTTGATGCGTTTAGTTCCGGCCCCGAATGAATACTTCTAGAAAAGTTGAAGTTCGGGACCATCAGAAGAGGATGATTGGCTTGTGCTTTGATGGATTGGTATTCATCAATATCTGTGCAATTTGCTAGGTGATCAAACTTTTCTAGGTGCCCAATACCGGCAGGTCAATTGTAGTCTGGTCTAGTGGTCAAGGTCGTATCCACGAGGATTGTGAGCTTGAACACCGAAAAGCTATTATTTTCTTGATCTAAGTCGCAACAATACAAGAAAGTAAATGTATCTAAGATTCAACTACTACAAACTACAAAGTGTGATAAAATAGTAAAAAGCCTAGCCAATACAATGCCTTGATCAAGTATTCCACTACTAGTATCATGGGAATGAACAACCTACCAACCTTCAATTAGTGTTCAAGTGTGTGTTACCCGTGCACTCATAAGCTAGTAATTCCCCCTCATACGAGTGTCCGAAATTACTCTATGCCTCCTCCTTGGTCTAAGAACCCTAGACCTAATGATTCAACATGATGAAGTTCTTGAATGCAATGAATGAACAATAACCCCCGGATAAGAAATCGAGTTCTATTTAAGATCGATTTTACCTTCCGGTTTTCCTATCCCTTCTCCCATACCAAACATCTCCTTTCGGTCTCAAATAAGTGTGTGTGTGCAAGTGCTAGGTGATCAATCCAACACAAGCAGGCAAAACAATGAAAATAGGAAAAGATAACAACAACAAATGAAGCTATGAAATATAAACTAACATTCCCAATCAACCAATAAAGATGAAAACTATCACAAAAACATTATCTTGGCTAGTAGAAAACTAGTCACTCATAGCTATGAAACACAACATGTCAAGAATGGATTTCATAGTTATGACAACAAATAAATCACAAGTAAAGTCTAAGAATTTACCAACCAAAAGTTATTAACTTGAATAAGGAAACTTGCATTAAAGATCTAGAAGTGCTCCAATGGAGTTTACACCCAAAAAGATGGAAACTTGGTTCCAAAAAATGATTCTAGAAATAAAAAATATGAATTATTAATGTTTACCAAAGGAATTAAATGCTAAATTATAATGGATTTTGGCTAGAAGAGCCTTGAGGTTGAAGGGCCTTCAAGCTAGAGTGAGAGGGGTGTAAGAAGATGATAAAATTAAGAAAACTGCTGCACTTGGCGTTTTAATGGTGAAAAACGCGTAACGAGCCGAGCTGCCCGAAGTTTGGCTCGACATGTGGTTCGGTACTAGAATGTCTTCACCAAATTGATCATAACTTTGAGTGTAGACCTCTGATTTGAGTGATTCAAGATGCGGTAGAGATCTTGTTCAAAGATCTACAACTCTTATGAGTAAGTCCAAGCCGAATTCTGCCTCTAAGGTGGGTCAAATGTCGTTTGAAGATAGGTTACGGTAGAAGCACTAATGACAAATGATATGCTTGAACTCGTAAGCTTTCGGCACACTCTTCTTGCTCTCAAAGGACGTTTTTATGCTCAACACGTGTCGTCACTCGGGGTCTTGGTCAACCAATAATCCTGTAATAAATCACCAAAATACCAAGCGTAAACCCGAAGCGACACACCAGCTACTATAACCGGTACAAAACCTATCAAAATACAATATTTTATATAATAATTACTATCTACACATTGGATGAAACTTAAGAAAATAATGGCTTGAATTGATACGAAAACATCAATAAACGCATGAAAATCGGGGATAAAACATCGAAAAATGTATCATCTAGTTGACTTACATCACTAGGCCTTGTCCGTGTCTAGTAGTCTATGTGAGAGAGTAGTAGTTGTGATTTGAAACACTTAGGTGGATAGTTAACAACTAATAACACACACGTACTTGTGTAGTTAAAAGAATAAACATCATGTCATTCTTGGAAAGGCTCTTGACTATATCGCGATGTGTGGGCGTTCCGAAAGTAAATAACTCCGTAAGTCTACCAGAATAGACTTCAGGCATGAAGGGACTTCGCCGAACATGTGCACCACCGGATTCTTCCAGAATTGACTTCCGTGGCTATCGGTGTGATCCTATGATAGGTTGCAGAGTTATATCTCGTGGTGGATATACACCATGTGTAGTGCCCTTGAATGCTGATGTAACAAAGATAAGCTAAGCTAGAAACCAATAGTCACGACATGCTGATGAGCATGAAGTGAACCATAGAGTTGAGTCGGTCTGATAAAGATAAACTAATAATAATAAAAAAACTTTTTCGTTGTAGAACTTAATTATTCATTAGCTTCTTTCTCTTTACTAAGTACTTTGCACTTACCTCATTTGCATGTTTGTTTTGTATGCATTGTAGGGTGAGAAGAAGAACAAGTTGACCAAGAGTTTGTTGACAAACTTGGGATGATGTTGATGCTTGATGATGTTTTCCATTTCTCTTTTATTACTTATGATGTACTAAATGTTGCTGTTTCTTTCTAGACAAATGTTGTATTTTTATTTCTAGATTTTTGTAAGACAATTTGTACTTTCGAGACATCATACTTGTGTAAGACTTTGGAGATTCGTTGTGGTTTAACTAATCTTTAGTTGTTGGACTTTCTACTCTTAGTAGCACTTTTGGTGTTTGCCGAGTCTTTTAGCTTCCGTTTTGCTAAACTCTTTACGACATAGTAGACATTTACGTATAATATTGTACTTATTTAATATTATACGTGCCGTACGTTTTTTTTCGGGATAAGGACTCGATATTCGGGAATGGGGCGTTACAGATACCCTTCCAACTAGTGGTGGAACCAGAAAAATATCTGATGACGGTCAAATTATACCCGTAAAAGTCATCAACATTGTCTTTAAATCGGGATTAATAATATATATTTTATGATAAATCACCTGTTTATATGGATTATTTAATGTTATGTGATTTATATGATATAATTTGGTATTTATCCATTTATAAGACATAATTTGGTATTTATCCGTTTATATTATATATTTTGGCATTTATCCATTTTTTATTTAAATATGATTTATTTTGGGATAAATATATATTTTGCAGAATTTGGATAATTATGGAGGATAAATACAAACAGAAGAATTTAATCTCAAGATAAATTCAAGATGCATTGAAGATAAATATCAGATAAGCACAAGAAGATGAGTAAAGCATGACAAAAGCCGGCAAACCAATCCATGATGGCGCCGACTTTTGAACACGCAATTTAGAGGGGGCGCATGACATTATTTTGAGATCGGCTTGAGTTATCTCTTATTTGTTTGACATTTTGAAGTATATCTCTTAATTAGCTTGAACACCTATAAATAAAGGGGTGTAGTACACGCCATATGTACACCTTAGAAATACAATATTTTCAATACTTTTATCAATATAGTTCGTTGTTTTCTTTATTTTATTTTATGTTCGTTCATTACGGAGTCGTTAGAATCTCCGGTTAGAGATCGTATTGAGGAGTGGGAATCACGCTCGTCTTCGAGGGTAATGTCTACTCAATTATGCAATCTTTATTCGTAGATCTAATTTATTTCGTTATGGAGTAGTCTTTTTGTGTATTGATTTCGTGATGTAGTTAATTATCGAACCCATGTTTATGTAGATCTGAGACGTAAAAGACGTTTCACGAGCAAATCTGGTTCAGATCTAAGTTTGTTGGCAACGAGCCTATGTCTCGTTGGTAACAAGATCTGTGATGTTCTTGATTTGTCTGTGAACGGCTTTGACTACGTCAGGTTCTCTGCTTTGTAATTCAAACGAGTAATTAAACTTGATCAACTTAATTATTTGTCATCGTAATTTAACATGAGACCTAAAAAGTGATTGTTATTTAGGACAGAGATTGAATCGGTGTCTAAGAAGTACGCCTAATCATAGGAATATTGCTTAGATGAGGTTACGGTTTATACCGGCATCCCTAGTTTCGTAATTGTGTCAGAAGTTATATGAGATAGAGACTAAAAATGTGAAGTCACGTAATGGAGACACGATGATCTAGATGGCCTAACTGGAGCTAGATCTATTTTAGGGGATGACTCCCGTAGTCAGAATAAATAATCTTAAATGTCTTGTTTTGTCTCGTCGTCAATCTACATAGCATGGGGGAGTAATTAATACTAGCGTTATCAATACCGTTTATTAATTATTTATAAAACCTATACAAATAAGTGTCTTTGTGTCGTTGTGTCTTTTGTTGGTTTTGTGTTTCTATTGTGTCAATTTTATTTCTACGTTATCCGTTGGTCGTAGACCGCTTTTAATTTACTTTTGGTCTATTAAGTTATATTTCGTTTAAGCCGAGTCTCTGTGGGATCGACCTCGACTCTATCTAACTATACTACGATTGAACCTAGTTCTCTTGCTAGTGTGTTATTTAGGTATCGAGTAATTTTATTACTTGACCCGACATCAATATCATGGGATGATCTTGGTTTTCACTTTTCAAAATTCCAAAAGGTATTTTGGGTGAGATAGAAAAATTATGTCGGCAGTTTTTCTGGGACGAGTTAGATGTTAGTAAGCATTGTCACTACATCTCGTGGTAGAGCATATGCAAACCTAAGGAGGTGGGAGGCTTGAATCTTAAACTCCTCGAGGAAATGAACTTCGCCTTTTTAGAGAAACTGATATGGCAACTACTCACAGATGATTGCACTCTTTGGTATCTATTATGATCGAGAAATATGGGAACCCCTTTTCCACACGCAAGCCATGCGTGTCTTTTTTGCGGAGGAATATTTGTGACACCGCCAGGGCTCTTGAACCAAGATGTAACAACCCGTTCCTGGATACCGAGTCCTTATCCGGAAAAAAACATTCGTCGCGTATAACATTAAATAACAAACATACTTGTGTAGTTAAAAGACTAAACATCATGCTATTCTCTATAAGGCACATGTCTATATCGCGATGTGTGGGCGGTCGGATAAAGTGAATAACTCTGTTGGCCCAAGGACCACCGGAGTAGAGGGACTTCACGAATGAATAACTCCGTAGGTTTACAAAACCCCAAGTACGGAGGGACTTCACTGATCATGTACACTATCGGGGCTAGCCCGTGGCCATTGGTGTGATCCATTGATAGGTAGCAATAAATACTACGTGGTGAGTAACACCATGTGTAGTGCCCTTGAATACTAATGTAACAAAGATAAGCTAAGCTAGAAACAAGTAGGACCTCACGACATGTTGATGAGAATGCAGTGAACCCTAGAGTTTGAGTCGGCCTCACAACGATAACAAATGATAATATAAACCTTTCATTGTAAAACTAAAGTAGTCAATAGCTTCTACCTCTTATTAAGTACTTTTGTACTTATTTCCATTGCATTGTTTTTTTTTGTGCTTTGGGGGGTGAGAAGATGAACAGGTTGACCCGGGATTCAATGAGGGCTATGAAGATGATAAATGATGATGATGTTTTCATTTCCTTTTTTATTTCATGATGTATCAAACTGCGTTGTTCATCTTTTCAAGACAAATGTTGTACTATTATTTCAAGACTTGTTGTAAGTTCAGTTGTACCTTCTTTTCATACATCATATGTTGTAAGATTTGGGATTTTTTCGTTGTTGTAAGACAACCTTGCTATCTTTAGTATGTTGGACTTTCTATTCTAGTAGCATTTATGTTTATACCCGTGTCTTTTTAGCTTCCGTTTGCTTTATTTCGATACGATGACGTAGAGTCTTGCGTATAATGTTGAATTCATTTAATGTTATACGCAAACGGGACGTTACACAGGATTTAGGTAGAGAATGATACTATTAAATGGATCCCCTCGGCTGACGGTAAGTACTCTGTACATAGCGCCTACGTTTACCACCTAAAAAATCAGAACGCCTTACAGAGTGGCATAGATTGGGACCACATTTGGAGCCTTAAAGGCCCGCTGAGATATATAATTTTGATGCGGTACCAATCGATGCTCAAATTTGAGAAAGGCAAAACTTTGGCCAATCATTCACGTGTGGAAAATATCTACTCAAAATTTATTAATAATCATAAATGTAATCAAAACTAAAAAACTAAAAAAATTGATACTACTAAATTTTGATATATATGGTTGGAGATGTTATTTGTAGGTATTAAGTTTAAATTTTGATACTATGGTGGGAGATGAAAATTTGATACACACATGAATACTATTCATGAGTATCAAATTTTGATTTTGATACCTATTTGGTTGGACTTGCCCTTACAACATGATTTCCATCCCGGGTTTCCAAAGTTTCTGTGCCGGCTGTGTGTGTATCTTCGATTTAAATTGTTATAGTACATGGTTGGCCATTTTTAAATGGTTAACATAATACGAGTATAACTAATTAATGTCATTGATTAGATGGTTTCAAACTTATACGGAAAACCAGCAATTTACACCTATAAAATATTAGTTCCTTATGATTTATAGTACATGGTTGGCCATTTTTAAATGGTTAACATAATACGAGTATAACTAATTACTATCATTAATTGATTAGATGGTTTCAAACTTATACGGAAAAAACAGCAATTTACACCTATAAAATACTAGTTCCTTATGCAATAGCTCTATAAAATACTAGTGCTAAATGTTAGTATTGGAGATATATATGTTAGGTGTAGTGCCCGAAAGACAATTTGTGTAATTGTTTTTTAATGGATGACGGAATTTATCTCACCTTATTACTTGCTTTGTGCTTGTAAGTAATACACTGCTGCAAACCCTAAGTATATCAGTATGTAACCGCTTAACTCGGTGTATGGCATGCACGTGAGGATTGAGTTAGTGGTGATATACTTAAACTGTTAGTCCGTGGTGAACTTAATCAGAGTTTAGGGTCTCTTGATTAAAACACCAATAATGCGCCCAGAACACCTTAGGGTGTGATAGTCTTATCCGAACTGTCGGTAGAGGGTACCTACGTGGGGCATTTATATATGATGGCATTCATATAGAACTGGACCGATTTAATCAATTTCTCGGTATAATTCCGTAATTGAGGAATCTTATCAAATCATTAGATGATCATATATGGATCAACCTTAATCCTGAGGTGATCATAGGATGCTGCTTGTCCCGGGGTAGTGTTTGATGTGTTAGTTACGGTTCACTTAAATATGTGTTCCAAGCCACTTCTCATTGGCACTATCTCCGGATGAGTGAGTAGTTCGATTTTCACAGACATGGAATCCATTCCTTCCTGCGGGAAGTAGAGAGACAGTCCCCTTATTTGTTAGCCCTAAGAAAGTGATCGATCCCGGGAGTTCACATTTGACTAATTAGCTACTAGTCAGATATGTGTGCTAATTGATCATCAGGGGGTTAATGGTAAATAAGGATAAGATATTCGAGTTGGGTTCACGGAGACTTCCCACTCGGAATGGACAGTCTATGGAGGGTTAATCCGTATGTAGTGATTATATCAATGGACGCTTATTCACTCTATGGGTTGAGTATAAGTATACATCTATAATCGGTAGAGTTCAGTTTCGGGTTTATGGTGGCGTAATCCCGGAATTAATAATTAATGTACTTATTCTGTTCGATGAATAATTAATTATTGGAGCTACTGGTTATAGGTCCATGGTCCCCGATGTGGCTTCTGTAATTCGGAGTAATAGTCTTGTTACTTGGACCTCAGTAATAATTAATTGGCTGGGCTAATTAATTGATATGCATGGATATTATTTAGTTGGGCTAAATAATCTAATACACATAAAAGACATTTTATGTGGGCATGGAAACCCTAAGGGTGGCGCCATATCCTCCTTAATTATCACAAGAATTAATTTTTTTTTTTGGTGATATGGAAAATAAAAGATATTCTTGTTATATGATTGGTTGGATGACTTGTTATTTGATTTCCTATTGGTCAATACATGTCACAATTAATCATTAAGGAAAATATCTTTTTATTTTGTTTAATTAATTATTTATTTAATTAATTAAAACTTGGAGACCAAGGATTTACTCTCCTATAAAAGGAGAGTTATTCCAAGGGTAATGTCATTGCAAATTTTCGACTTACCACCATAAAAGAGAGGAAAAATTAGTTTTCTCATCTAGGGTTTTGTAGAAGAAAAACTTGGAGTTTTTCTTGGTGTTGCATATCGAGGAGGTTTGAGTATCAAGAAGGGTGTCCACCAACCGCCGTTTGGAGAACACATCGGAAGATCTTGGCTTCTCTTCCTACTATTGGTAACTTGATCTTAACCCCCTTGTAGTAGTTTAAGTCCTTTAACTATGTATTGTGATATATAAGTCGTGATCCATCCGCTGTGCGTAGATCTAACTCGCTTAGATATAAGTCGTAAAAACCGAGGAACACGGGTTTTTTCAATCGTCGAGGTTGGGTGATGGATTCTCGGTGAATCCCACTCTGCGAAAGCATAAGGAGTAAAATCCCGAAACCTCGTGGTTAAGGTGTTGGATTCTCGGTGAATTCCACCTTACCTAAGACGAGATTACGTTTTTGTTCCGTAGTGTCTACGTGAAAGTTTGATGTTTAAGGATTGGATAATCACGGGCAAACAGGTTCGAAAGTGGTTTAACCACGGTTGGGTGGTCAACAGTAGCTACGGCTCAATCGACTTCACCCTCCAAGTGTGGCGTTTGCACGGGGGTCTGGCAATACTGAGCAATCCGAAGAGCCACTACGGCTCAACGGAGCTCTCCTAGCCTTGACCCGTCCGACGGCCACATATGTTCTAACGAATAGGTCGGGTGGGTTAGCCCACATAACCGACAACATTCGGGCCTGTGATTTATTGTTCCTTAATGTAACATCAAGTCCAAAAACGTGATCAGTAAACCCACCACTTTTTCAAAATATTGAGTGGGAGCGGGAGAGGCGACAACCGACCCCACGGCCTCTATTGTTGACACAAGCAACGTGAGAGAATGGTGACGCCTCGTGCCGGCCTGGGACCGGCCTCCCTAAGGAAGGCCTTCACCGCTATCAAAATTCAAGGCTTGGTCTCCGAAAGGATAGGATTTTGGGTACTCGTCGGGTCACTGACCGACCCTAAGGCGGCACACTCGGGGTCTACCTAAAAATCTGAAACAGTAGGTCACACTCATAAAGGGTACTTTTGGTAGTACCTTGGCTGAAAAAGGAAAGGTGATTGACGATCACAAATGAGATGTTCGATTCTCAATCGATCTTCAATATTAATCGAAACCTCTTTGACCTACCCTAAGGCGGCACTGAGGCATTAGATTAAATCCTTGGAACGGTAGGATAGACTATAAGTACTTAGTTTATGTTCCTAAAATTTTAGTAGTGTATGATTTGGATTTATTTTACATCAATTTTATTTACAACTGTTATATATATCTCTCTAAGGTGCTAGACGCTAGTGTAAAATTGACTAGTAATGACTTCGTTTAAAAGTGGTAAGTAACTAGAACGTTGTATTTATTAATCTCACATGCGATTAATTTTTCGGAAGAGATATTTCTCTTGAAGCCTTCAAAACTTAAGTGACGTAAATAGGCATGTCACTGCTATCACTCGTGCAGAACGAGAGACAACCGTAGTTAGTTTGAAAGATGATTGGGACAACAAAATTCTTCTAGTGAATTTTAATTGTGTAGTGTCTACACGAGAAATTTTCTAATAGAAAAATTGGAGAATCATAAATTTAAGTGTCGCTAGTTAGACGGTATTAGGAACCGATAAACTAGTGGGAGCTTTTATCTTATGTTTTTCTAATTTATTAGAAAATTAGTCCCACTGGGTAACGCTTTTATTAGACATCCCACAGTTCACGAGTAGTGTCTACTCAATTGAACTGCGAGTTCAAGACTATTTCCTTTTAAGGAAAGTTGAGAATGGGAAAGAATTTCTATAAGTGTTAATCATCTTAACTAAAGTTTTGAGGCTAAACCGAAACATTAAAGAAAGTATAGGATAAGGAAAGTGATTTCGGATCACTAACCAATGAATCCTTAGCGACTTTCTTAACCGAGCAACTTGACTCGGTAGCTTAGTTCTTTGGGAGAACAAGGAAGCTGTGCATTAACGATTAATAGAGTAACAACGGGCAGTAATTTCAGCTATAATAGTGGGAGTGATATAAGGAAATGAATTTCGGATTCTATCCTTGAATATCACAGAAAAATTTATTTTTCTGTTTACAGATTCATTGAAACAAATGGATTCACTTTCATCTCGATACTACAGCTGCCTTAAACAAAGTGAAGATGACATTTGTAGTACGAATCTGTGACTCGGACTTTTGTTTGATAAAGACAGAACCACTAAGAAAAGCTGAATAGGTATGTGTAACACGTCTAAAACTATTAAAGGTAAAAGGTTTTCGTATTAAGATAAACGACCCTTCAATATCTATTAATTAGTGCATATATCCTAGAGATAAGACCTGACGACTGGCTAAGGGTGATTCCTATCTCCCAGTCTAGGAACACTATCTCAAAGGAACAATGACTAAGTTTCCTTTCAATCGGGAGAGGGTAATAGATTTGAAGGGGTAACATAGCTTGTTCATCATGACCTTCGGGGTCTAGTGAGAGACACAAGCTAGTGGGAGTTTTTGAGTGGTGACATTTTGTCTGATAACTACTCAAAACGCGATTTAGTTTATCAAAAGAATACGAGGAGGAGTCTCTGATTTTAGCAGAGAATAGAGTATTCCATGCTCATAAATAGGCTATAGCATAGTCTTGGGACTGATGCTCAGCCTGCCTCCTAGTGGAATGTTTCTCACTGAAAAAGAAACCATAGACTTGCCCTATATAGTTATTGATGCACTACAATACACTGCTAAACTCGATTAAGATAATTGGTTGCAAAATAACGGTTAACATTATTATGTAAACCGAGAAGTCTACCTAGAAGATGCTAGTGAATTTATGGATAAGGAGTGAATTCGGTTCACACCACTTCCGTAAATGTAGGCATTTAGCATTTAATGCTTGAAGGTAGGATTGGAGATTTTGCGCATACGTTCAGATTTTGACTGTTCGTGAAATGCCTTAATGAGACGAGTGAAGGTTGGTTGTAAGATTCTTGAGATCAGAAAGTGACAGTTGGACTGTCACAATTCTTCTGATAGAATCTATAAGTAACAACCTTAGACCTTGGAGTACGGTTACCCAAAGGAAGTTACTATCTGATTTAATCAGACCACGTCCAACATTAGTTGTTGGTGATTACACTGATAAATACTACTAGATCAGAATGTCAATCCACCCAAGACACTGTGGGAGTATGGTTTAACCGTTGACCCATTGTGATTTTGTGGACTTTATAATCTGCTAGGGTGATTGATAACCTATGGCTCTTGGTGGGCTGTATAGGATTCTGATTATAGAGGTTGGTTTGAAAACCTTAACCCTGTGAATGGAGTTTTGGTACTCCAGTTCTGTTCAGCCTCTTGTAGAACCACCGGAGTGTCTCAGGCCCAGTGGGAGCAATTGGATCTACACGGAAAAGAGTCGAATGAATAGGAAAGTTTAAACTTTCAGCGCAAAGTTGAGTGGTATAGGGGTAATTCCCTGACAACTAGAGAGTTAACCAGACCTTGAACTCTCTCACCACTCAGTCTTGCTAGATTTCGTTAGAAAGCAGAAAATAGGGGTGATTCCCCGAGACTTTCTTGCCGAACAACGGAATCTGAATTCATTCAGAACAGAAGGGTTTTAGCTAAGAATGAATAACGGATTCGTTACAAAGCAGAAGATAGGGGTGATTCCCTAAGACCTTTTTTGCGAGACTAACGATATCTTAATTCATTCGGAAAGAACCTTTGGTAGGAGGCCTGCCATGGCTTATATCCTTTGTGGATTTAAGAGAACCTCTCGGTCATTTAAAAGTCACATGTTTTAAAATATGTGGACTTGACCAAAATATTGATAAGTCTTTCGTAGACTGGATATCAATATTGGTAAAGTAGTAGTATTAGTGTTCATGAATGATAACACTGAAACGGTTGGAAACAACATGTGTGTGCTATCTCAAGTCAGAAACTGACACGCCAAAATTCTCTGGATGAGAGAATTGGACTATATTCTAAGAATTTGATTCGGTCAAATTCACGAGAATGAGTCATTGGATATCCCACCGATCTTATTGAATAAGATGATTATGCATATACGGTTGCAGCATTCAACGAGAGTAGTCCTACCTTACCTCTCAGGAATGATTCTTTAAATCTCCGGATTAAAGAGAAAATGGGATAGAGTCTCTCTTGGATAACGGCAAGTCAGGTTGTCACAAGTCAATAGTAGTCGAATCTCGGATTCGAGCATAAAATAGCGGTTTAGTACGTCCTCAAGTATCGTTAGAGAACGAGGAAACAAATGCTTGTATATTCAGGTGCAAACTTGAATATGGTTGACTACACTGGCTCTGACTTGTAGTCAGATTAAGGATGATCATTACGTTGATCTCGGGCTCAGTGTTTACTCATAGTGCTTAGAATTTCCTTTTTTTGGTCTGGGAGTAATTCCAGGTCTGATAAGCCGATATCACTTCATTGTGAAAACAGTGAAGAGATAGCTTAGAAGGATCTTCTCGGTCACCAGAGGTCAAAAGCATATTGAGAGAGAGTACCGCCTGATTGGAAGGACCGGCAACGTTTCAATCCTAAAGATCGTCTCGAGTCGACAAACTAATCAGTGTACCAAGTCGAGTGCTTGGAGGGTACGGCATTGAGTGATATGTCTCATCTGCTTTTAGAGCAAGTGGGAGAGTGTTGTGAATAAGATGAGAAAGGGTGTGCTCTAAAAACAATCGTTGCTTGTCATTTCGTGCAAGTGGGAGATTGTTAGGTGTAGTGCCCGAAAGACAATTTGTGTAATTGTTTTTAATGGATGACGGAATTTATCTCACCTTATTACTTGCTTTGTGCTTGTAAGTAATACACTGCTGCAAACCCTAAGTATATCAGTATGTAACCGCTTAACTCAGTGTATGGCATGCACGTGAGGATTGAGTTAGTGGTGATATACTTAAATTGTTAGTCCGTGGTGAACTTAATCGAGTTTAGGGTCTCTTGATTAAAACACCAATAATGCGCCCAGAACACCTTAGGGTGTGATAGTCTTATCCGAACTGTCGGTAGAGGGTACCTACGTGGGGCATTTATATATGATGGCATTCATATAGGATTGGACCGATTTAATCTGAATTTCTCGGTATAATTCCGTAATTGAGGAATCTTATTAAATCATTAGATGATCATATATGGATCAACCTTAATCCCGAGGTGATCATAGGATGCTGCTTGTCCCGGGGTAGTGTTTGATGTGTTAGTTACGGTTCACTTAAATATGTGTTCCAAGCCACTTCTCATTGGCACTATCTCCGGATGAGTGAGTAGTTCGATTTTCACAGACATGGAATCCATTCCTTCCTGCGGGAAGTAGAGAGACAGTCCCCTTATTTGTTAGCCCTAAGAAAGTGATCGATCCCGGGAGTTCACATTTGACTAATTAGCTACTAGTCGGATATGTGTGCTAATTGATCATCAGGGGGTTAATGGTAAATAAGGATAAGATATTCTGAGTCGGGTTCACGGAGACTTCCCACTCAGAATGGACAGTCTATGGAGGGTTAATCCGTATGTAGTGATTATATCAATGGACGCTTATTCACTCTATGGGTTGAGTATAAGTATACATCTATAATCGGTAGAGTTCAGTTTCGGGTTTATGGTGGCGTAATCCCGGAATTAATAATTAATGTACTTATTCTGTTCGATGAATAATTAATTATTGGAGCTACTGGTTATAGGTCCATGGTCCCCGATGTGGCTTCTGTAATTCGGACTAATAATCTTGTTACTTGGGCCTCAGTAATAATTAATTGGCTGGGCTAGTTAATTGATATGCATGGATATTATTTAGTTGGGCTAAATAATCTAATACACATAAAAGACATTTTATGTGGGCATGGAAACCCTAAGGGTGGCGCCATATCCTCCTTAATTATCACAAGAATTAAATTTTTTTTTTGGTAATATGGAAAATAAAAGATATTCTTGTTATATGATTGGTTGGATGACTTGTTATTTGATTTCCTATTGGTCAATACATGTCACAATTAATCATTAAGGAAAATATCTTTTTATTTTGTTTAATTAATTATTTATTTAATTAATTAAAACTTGGAGACCAAGGATTTACTCTCCTATAAAAGGAGAGTTATTCCAAGGGTAATGGCATTGCAAATTTTCGACTTACCACCATAAAAGAGAGGAAAAATTAGTTTTCTCATCTAGGGTTTTTAGAGGAAGAAAAACTTGGAGTTTTTCTTGGTGTTGCATATCGAGGAGGTTCGTGTATCAAGAAGGGTGTCCATCAACCGCCGTTTGGAGAACACATCGGAAGATCTTGGCTTCTCTTCCTACTATTGGTAACTTGATCTTAACCCCCTTGTAGTAGTTTAAGTCCTTTAACTATGTATTGTGATATATAAGTCGTGATCCATCCGCTGTGCGTAGATCTAACTCGCTTAGATCTAAGAACCTGCATCCTTCAATATATAGAGAATGAATTGACATCATAGTGGAGCAAGAAGTTTCATTGAGGGCATCATCAAACACTTGGCACACAGAGTCGGTTAATAAGTTTGTTAGGAAGTTATAACCGACTGTAGAGGTTAGGAACATGTGTATATAAGTTGCAAACACTAGAGAACAGATTCATTCATTCAGTATAGGAAAAACCAATGTAAAATAGTTTGTAATTTCATCTTTCTTATGAAATGAAGAACACTTTTCTTCTTGGTTGATACTCGATTTGTTTTTCCAGTTTTATTCGTTTTTTATGCAATGTGCATCAGTTTCTACATGGTATCAGAGAATTGATGCTTCCGATCATTGTTTTACTCTAATTTTGCTGTTTCATTCTGATTTTGTTGAAGATTTTTATCTTCATTTTCCAGTTTCATCAGTTTCTTCGTACACTTCTGGTTTCTTGTTCAAGTTTTGGCAGAAATGGCTCAAAATCAAGCGTTGTTACCAGGAAGTCTGTTCTATATCCATCCTAGTGAAAATCCTTCGTTAATCTTGGTGCAACCACTGCTGAATAAGAATAAAATCGGTTTTATAGATGGTTCCATTGAGAAACCAGCTGCAAATTCTCCTGAAGAGTCAGCTATTACCAATTCTCCTGCAAATTCTCCTGCAATTCTCCTGAAGAAACCAGCTGCAAATTCTCCTGCAAATTCTCCTGAAGAGTCATCCTAGTGAAAATCCTTCGTCCATGAAGAGTCAGCTATTACCAAGAATAAAATCGGTTTTATAGATGGTTCCATTGAGAAACCAGCTGCAAATTCTCCTGAATTTCAGGTATGGCAACATCGTAATGCCTTTGTTACTGGTTGGATAGTTAATTCAGTGATTCCTTTCATAGCACAAAGTATAATGTACAAGCCTAGTGCTAGGATTATTTGGCTAGATCTTGAATCAAGGTTTTCAAGATTGGATGTTTTCAGAGTTTTTGATTTGTTAGAAGAAGCTCATACGGTCAAGCAGAGAGATCTTGATGTTACTAGTTAAGGTGAAGACACTTTGGGATGAAATAGGCCTTATGAGACCTACTCCCACCTGTAAATGTGAACCAAGATGCACCTATGATGTGATTAAAATGTTTGCAGAATATGCAGAAACAGAAAAGTAGTCCGGCTTCTAAAAGGTTTGAATCATGAGTATTCTCAAGTAATGACACAAGCACAATTGATGCATCCTGTGCCAGATCTTAACACTGTGTTTGCTATGGCCTTAAAACTTGAGGCACAAAAGGAATATGAGTCAGGACAGACATCTCATCAGGTTTTCTAGAATAGGACTTTCAATTCAGCTGTTGGCTCTTCACAACAGAATCAGAACTCATATAATAAGGTTTTTAATTCTAATGGTGCTAGGAATACTGGTTTCAGAAAGGGTAACAATGTGCAAGACAGAAAGAAGGTTCAGTGCACTTTCTGTGGTTTCACATGGCATACTGTTGATAAATGTTACAAGAAGCATGGGTTCCCACCTGGTTTCAAACCTAAGAGTAGAGTCAACATGGTGGAAACAGCTTCAGATAACTGTATGGATGAGAGCCCCATTGATGTTGCACAGGATTCAGAGTCTTTCACATTGAACAAACTACAGTATCAACAACTTATGAAGTTGCTGGATTCACAGAGAACATAAATCTTTGCTCATATGGCTAATCAGGCCACAGTCCCCACAGCTAACTTTGATCCTACATAAGATATATCAGGTTTTCCTAAATCTTCTAGTCTTTGGATCATAGACAGTGGTGCCACAGATCATATAGTTAATAGGATTGGTTCATTGGTCAATGCCAAACCTGCCAACCATATGATGGTTGGCCTACCAAATGGTTCTAGTGTTGCAGTTTCACATGTAGGACAAGTACATTTGAACCCCAATGTAGTTCTGTCAAATGTTCTATGCATTCCTGATTTTAAATTTAATCTAATCTCCTTAGCTAGATTGGCTGTTGATCCCACTTTGTCTGTAGTATTTGCTCATAATAAATGTTTGATACGGGACAAGAAAGTTGGGACTGTGATTGGATCAGCTAGCAAAAGGAATGGACTATATGTTTTGGATGCTACTTGTTCCTCTGCCTAATACACATAATGTTTCTGATGTTACAACTAGTATTGCTAATAATGAGCTTTGGCATTATAGGCTAGGGCATCTATCAAATAAGAGATTAGTAGATTTACAATTGTGTACAAAACAACAATCTGTAACTACAGTCTGTCACATTTGTCATTTAGCAAAACATAAAAGAACTTCTTTTTCTTTGAGTACTAGTTCTGTTGATGCTGTTTTTGACTTGATACATGTTGATATATAGGGTCCCTATAGACAACATACAGTACATAATCAGTCTTATTTCCTAACTATTGTTGATGATTTCTCTAGGTTTACATGGATCTTCTAAATGAAATGTAAATCAGAAGCTAGGGAACTTGTTAAGTCCTTTTTCCAATATGCACTTGTTCAATTCAATAAACATATTAAAGTAATAAGGACTGATAATGGTTATGAATTCAATATGCCTAAATTTTATAGAGAAAAATGAGCTATGCATCAAACATCTTGTGTAGACACACCACAGCAAAATGGTATAGTAGGAAGGAAACATCAACACATTATGAATGTAGCAAGATCTTTGAAATTTCAATCAAATTTGCCATTATCATACTGGGGTTATTGTGTTTCTCATGCTGTCACTTTGATTAATCTCACTCATTCTCCAGTTTTAAGAAACAAGACACATTTTCAATTGTTGTATAATAAGTTTCCTGTTTATAATGATTTAAGGGTCTTTGGTTGTCTGGTGTATGCCTCTACTTCAGCTCATAACAGACCTAAATTTGAACCTAGGGCAAGAGAGTGCATCTATATAGGCATACCTCAACATACTAAAGGACATATACTTCTTGATAAATCTACTAGAGATATTTTTGTATCTAGGGATGTGAAGTTCTATGAAAACGTGTTTCCTTTACATATTAAAGACACATGTACAGTCCCTACAGTGGATACCATTCCTCTACCAGTTCCATATTTGGACACTACAGAGGACTTATCAATTGATGCATCAGATACTCAAAGTACATGGGTTTCCACAGATGGATCTCAGCAAGAACACATACATCACAAAGTGCATCCTGCAGCCCCTGTTACAAGAAGATCTACAAGGACAAGACAACAACCATAATATCTGGATCAATAGATGTTTCCTACAAAGAAGTCATCACATGTCCTCAACAATGTTATTGGCAATGACAACTTAGCAAATGGCTATAAAAGTTTTGTGTGCCTGACAGACACCCTCACAGAACCTAAGACATACAACCAAGCAATCAGGCATGACTGTTGGAAAGAAGCTATGCAAAAGAAACTAGATGCCCTGCAGGCCACTCACATATGGGAGGTGGTTTCTTTGCCACCAGGAAAGAAAACTATAGGCTGCAAGTGGGTATACAAAATAAAATATCATGCTGATGGTTCAATAGAAAGATACAAGTCAAGGCTAGTAGCTAAAGGGTACACACAAACCTATGGAATAGATTATGAAGAGACTTTCTCACCAGTGGCCAAAGTCACAACAATAAGAACTCTATTAGCCCTAGCAGCATCAAAGAATTGGCACATCCATCAAATGGATGTAAACAATGCCTTCTTACACGAAGAGCTTGATGAAGAAGTTTACATGGATTTGCCTTTAGGATTCAAATCAGACAAGCCTAATCAGGTCTTCAAGTTAACAAGATCACTGTATGGCCTTAAACAGGCAAGCAGACAATGGAACACAAAGCTGACTACTGCCCTAACAGATATTGGCTTTGTTCAGTCTCAAAATGACCTTAGTCTTTTCACAAGAGGATCAGGGGACACCTTCATAGCCCTCTTGGTCTATGTGGATGATATTATAGCCACTTGTGCTTCAATGCATCCAATTAATGAGGTCAAACAAGTCATACACAACAAGTTCCAGATCAAAGATATTGGCAACCTGAGATATTTTCTAGGAGTGGAAGTTGCAAGTGAAGGATGCAGGTTCTTAGATCTAAACGAATTAGATCTACGCGCAGCGGATGGATCACGATTTATATATCAAAACACATAATTAAAGGACTTAAACTACTACAAGGGGGTTAAGATCATGTTACCAATATAGGGAAGAGAAGCCTTGATCTTCCGATGTGTTCTCCAAACGGCGGTTGGTGGACACCCTTCTTGATACACGAACCTCCTCGATATGCAACACCAAGAAAAACTTAGAGTTTTTCTTCTTCTAAAACCCTAGACAAGAGAAACAAATTTTTTCTCTCTTTTGATGTGGTGAAGTCGAAATTTCCAATGCCATTTACCCTTGGAATAACTCTCCTTTTATAGGAGAGTAAATCCTTGGTCTCCAAGTATTAATTAATTAAACAAATAATTAATTAAACAAAATAAAAAGATATTTTCCTTAATGACTAATTGTGACATGTATTGACCAATAGGAAATCAAATAACAAGTCATCCAACCAATCATATAACAAGAATATCTTTTATTTTCCATAACACAAGAAAATTAATTCTTGTGCTAAAAAGAACTTAAAAATGGCGCCACATTAGGGTATAAAAAGCCCACATAAAATGTCTTTTATGTGTATAATATTATTTAGTCCAACTAAATAATATCCATGCATATCAATTAATCAGCCCAGCCAATTAATTATCACTGAGGCCCAAGTAACAAGATTATTAGTCCGAATTACAGAAGCCACATCGGGGACCATGGACCTATAACCAGTAGCTCCAATAATTAATATTCATCAAACAGAATATAAATTATTAATTCCGGGATTACGCCACCATAAACCCGAAACTGAACTCTACCGATTATAGATGTATACTTATACTCAACCCATAGAGTGAATAAGCGTCCATTGATATAATCACTACATACGGATTAACCCTCCATAGATTGTCCATTCTGAGTGGGAAGTCTCCGTGAACCCGACTCAGAATATCTTATCCTTATTTACCATCAACCCCCTAATGATCAATTAGTACACATATCTGACTAGTAGCTAATTAGTCAAATGTGAACTCCCGGGATCGATCACTTTCTTAGGGCTAACAAACAAGGGGACTGTCTCTCTACTTCCCGCAGGAAGGAATGGATTCCATGTCTGTGAAAATCGAACTACTCACTCATCCGGAGATAGTGCCAATGAGAAGTGGCTTGGAACACATATTTAAGTGAACCGTAACTAACACATCAAACACTACCCCGGGACAAGCAGCATCCTGTGATCACCTCGGGATTAAGGTTGATCCATATATGATCATCTAATGATTTAATAAGATTCCTCGATTACGGAATTATACCGAGAAATTCAGATTAAATCGGTCCAGTCCTATATGAATGCCATCATATATAAATGCCCCACGTAGGTACCCTCTACCGACAGTCCGGATAAGACTATCACACCCTAAGGTGTTCTGGGCGCATTATTGGTGTTTTAATCAAGAGACCCTAAACTCTGATTAAGTTCACCACGGACTAACAGTTTAAGTATATCACCACTAACTCAATCCTCACGTGCATGCCATACACTGAGTTAAGCGGTTACATACCGATATACTTAGGGTTTGCAGCAGTGTATTACTTACAAGCACAAAGCAAGTAATAAGGTGAGATAAATTCTGTCATCCATTAAAAACAATTACACAAATTGTCTTTCGGGCACTACACCTAACAATCTCCCACTTGCACGAAATGACAAGCAACGATTGTTTTTAGAGCACACCCTTTCTCATCTTATTCACAACAGCAGAACAGACAAAGGAATTTCAATCAACCAAAGGAAGTATGCTCTCAATCTCCTGTAAGAATATGGTTTTACTGAAGCAAAACCAGTGAATACACCTCTGAATTCCAAACAGAAATTGACAGCAGGGGATTCATAATTGCTTACTGACAACACATCTTATAGAACATTAGTAGGAAAACTAATCTATCTATCTTTTACAAGACCAGATCTAGCATTTGCAGTGCATCAACTAAGTCAGTTCCTATCAAACCCTACAGTTTACCATATGAAAGCTGCTCACAGGCTACTCAGATATATCAAAAAGAATCCTGGACAAGGTTTGCTGTTTCCTACTAACAATGATCTACAGTTAAAAGGCTACACAGACTCAGATTGGGCAGGGTGTGAGGATTCAAGAAAATCCATTTCTGGATACATAATGTTCTTAGGAGCTGCACCAGTGTCCTGGAAAGCCAAGAAACAAACCACCATTGCCAGAAGTTCATCAGGAGCTGAGTATAGGGCAATGGCTTCTGCAACATGTGAGCTTCAATGGTTGGTATACCTCATGAAAGACCTACATATTCCAGTTAACTTACCTGTATTGTTATTATATAATAATGCAAGTGCTATTCACATAGCAAAAAAACCCCATATTCCATGAAAGGACAAAGCACATAGAGATAGATTGCCACATTACAAGAGCTAAAGTACAATCTGGATTTCTTAGACTCATGCTTGTCAGAACACAACATCAGCTGGCAGACATTCTAACAAAAGCTGTAGATGCCCCTGTGTTTCATTATTTCCTAAGCAAGATGGGCACTCATTCATATTTCAACCTCCTAAACCTGAATTGACATCATAGTGGAGAAAGAAGTTCAAGCTTCATTCAAATTCAGCTTGAGGGGGGCTATTGGAGATATAGAGAATGAATTGACATCATAGTGGAGCAAGAAGTTTCATTGAGGACATCATCAAACACTTGGCACACAGAGTCGGTTAATAAGTTTGTTAGGAAGTTATAACCAACTGTAGAGGTTAGGAACATGTGTATATAAGCTGAAAACACTTTCAGTATAGGAAAAACCAATGTAAAACAGTTTGTAAATTTCATCTTTCTTATGAAATGAAGAACACTTTTCTTCTTGGTTGATACTCGATCTGTTTTTCCAGTTTTTCTTTGTTTTTTCATGCAATGTGCATTAGTTTCTACGGTTAGAGGCCATTTGATGCTTTTACACTTTAAAAAAATCCATAAAAATGGACAATCCAACGTTTCTTTCTTTATTTCTGTCTGCTTCCATCTTTTATTTTTTGCTTTTGTTTTTATAACCTTTCAAAAAAATTTCCCAAACAACTTGAGTACAATAGGATTTTTTCAATGCCATTTAGGATTGTAAATTTTTTTTTTTTCACGTTTGCCTGATTTGCAGCTTTAAGTTAATAATTTTCCCTAAAAAAAAATTTAATAATTTTACACGATTTAAGATTTTAAGCTATTAATTACACAAATTTTATATTGGTTCAGATGCAAATTATAGTTGATGTACCAAAACCAACAGGAATTCAACTTTCTAATATGGCATCTCCCTGTAAAATCTCTCCACCAATGAATTTCCTTGAAACTGCTGATTTGGTGGTCCAATTCTTGCATCTGGACCACCCTAAAATTAAACTGTTATTTTATTTAATTTACAACCCTACTCCATCATTAATGATGAGCTAAAATAAAAAATTTCCCTTATGTAGTAGTGTTAAATTTATGTGTTTGTAATGAAAAAAATCAAATATTCTTTTATATGTTTAATTTGGTTTAATTTATATAGGCAAATTCAACGATTCTTAAAGATAAAAGTTTAAATTTATTATCAAGCAAAATAATAATTTAAAGTTGTCAATCATATACTTTATGGTTTGAGAATGTACACTACACATAAGATACAATTTAAGGTTATAAATCAAGCATCATTATTATTTTAAGGTTGTAAATTGAGTGAATTATAATTTTATAGAGTGTAAATTTAAGACGGGGGTAATAGTTTGAGAGGGTAAATTGTATTTTCCCATAATCTAAAAACCAAGAGATTGTTATTGCTTCGAATAATATAACAAAACAAAGAAACAAAAAAGTTTGTGATTTAACAAAATGTGAACACCAATACGATCTTTCTTTTTTATTTATTTATTTATTTATTCTTTAGTTTTGTAATGAACACCTTGTAATCTTTTTCTGTTGAACTCATGAGAATCAAGTCATAGTAACTTCTGTCAATGTTATTTCTTTATTAGTAACCCAAGCCCTACAATTCCTCAAAACTATGTTTATTTTTTTGACATAAGAACCAGGTATTATTATATGTACACACATTTATGTAACGCTTTTTTTTTAAAGACCCGTAAAATGGTAAAGACCTGTTCTAGGTCGCGCGACACGTGCTCAACACATGATCACAATCATCCATGTGATGACATGTTTCCATTGATTTTGATGGTCATTGACCACCATAAAATTTGCCGATGAGCCTAATATGTAGTAATATTATACATTTAAGAGTGGAAGGAATAAAAAAAATAAAAGCGCATACATTGAAAAGAACAATTAATAAAATAATTGATCCGACACAAAACTGAAAAATCGAAATAATAGATATTGTTCAGGGCTGAATTCCACCGATGTGCCGGTCGGAAGTTTCTGTCTGGACAGTATCTCCTGCTTCAGAACTAATTACAACTCCAATAACGACATAAATGTATCCCTGCTATTGCAGAATCCAAAATTTAAAGTATGAAACTCCAATCCACTAATCAAAAAAGCTAAAATACTGTAATCTATTATATCTGAAATGAGAACAACCAGAATGGAATATCCATTTGTGATGGGGACGCAATTACAGTGAATTAGAGTGAAGTGAGTGAAATACAAGCAAATTGTGTCCGATGATTCTAGGGTATTACGCTTTCGTATAGATCATGAAGGGAGATCAATTGATTGAATTAAATTGAATTGATGAATTGATTATAATGCTAATCGACCTGTTATAACTATAAAATTGTCCCATGGTTTAGGCACGTCTATTTCCGGCCCAACACCCATATGGTATTACAACAAATTAAATGGACCCTAAGCGTAAGGATTGTGATTGGACCACTCTTTCCAATCATATCTTTTCCCTTGAGCACGCTCAGAAGCCTCAGCGTCTTCGTCAACCTGATCCTGAGATCTGATACGCTTTGAAGAACGTCTAGTCTCAGCTGTGGTCTCTATTGGAGCAGTACGGGGGACCATCTGATAATCATTGGTTTCCTCAGAGTCATCGTCAGCATGATCTGTCTCGATCGAAGGCTCAGTTGGATGACTGCCAACAGGGTTGGCAGTCTAATCAGGCACATTTGGGTTGACAACGGGATCGGATGCATCCTGACCTCTGGGAGGTGAAGCATCATTAGCTATCTGGATGATATCAGTGAAACTCGCCACTGCAAATATTAACAAGTAATTAGAAGCAAGCCTCAGAGGAAAACATAGATACTTTCAAAATAAGAAATCCTACTTATATTGTATCTCTCCTCTGATAGCTCAACATAAGGTTCTGGACCAACGGTTTCCAGACGAGCAGCATCAATCAAATTGGAACTATAGTTTTTCATACCCAGATAGATGGGGGACACTCTGATGTCACTTAACAGCTTCTTATCTAGTTTGCTTTCCAACACATCGCTATTTTTCGTCGAAGTGTTCCACTTACCTAGATCCCTAGCAGTATTGTGCCTAATGAAGAAGAAGTGTTTCTTCCAGTCGGAGAAGGATTGGTCGCTTTTCTTAATCAGAGGTATGCTACTCAAACTATCAGTCCTCCTACAAAAGAAGAAACAACCAGGACTCTTTTTAACCTGTTTGCACTGGTAAAAAGTTCTAAAAAGTAACAAAGTGAAAAGGGTGACAAAACACCTACACCAAATCAAGAAACCTGTAATGGCTCTTATACTATTAGGGACTATCTAACCAATCCCTAAATCGTAGTATCGGAGTATTTCCAGATAGGCAGGACGAAGAGGAAATCGAAGACCGCAATCAAATTGTTCCCTATAAACAGCGCAGTATCCGGCAGGAGGGGCAGCGGCACTTTGTCCAGGTTCAGGTCGAATGGAGGCATAAACATTCTTGTTTATCCCATACCTATCACAAATGTCTGTGATATCGGAACCCTTCAATTTGGAATCGATCGCATGACAAGCCATCATCTTTTTCGTCTCGTAGGTCCTCCTCAACGCTCTTATTGACGCAGATAGACCAGAAATATTACACTCGGTTTGAGGCGATTCAATAAGGACCGGGACAATAGAGGTAATTAGATGAGGAGGAAGAATAGAAAAAAGGGGATTTTCGCCATGATTGGATACTTCAGACTGGTCTGGATTCATAAGGAGTAAAATAAAATCAAGCAGCAAGAAAAAAGACTTACTTGTTAATTGAGGGAGCAAATCCGCTAAATCTGACGTCTGTGTCTATAAATAATGATGGGCGTTTGTAGAGTTTAATAGATTTGATACCCTTTAGCCAAAAGATGGGACGTTTGGACTACACATCGATTGAAAAGACAAAGCGTGTGCAATTATGGTGGCGTTTGAGATAACCAAGGCAAAGGTGGACAGGCCATCTGGATGGTACACGTGGAACAACCTTGAACTTCAGATCTTAACCCACTTGAAAGGCTAGGCCATACCGATTAAGATCTCGGGGGCTTTGATTGGAGGTGACCCGAATAGGTCCACGTGTCAAATGCATACGGAATGGACCAAAGAAAACAGATGAAGAGAGCCGATTGATATATCGATTTACGATAATCGGTTGGCTGGTTGGACTTGATTCCAAATATATATTTGAAATCAAGTCCAACCGTAGTTCAGGCGGTTATCCGTGATACTGGAGTTAATGGGCTGTTATGTAACCCCCCCACGTCTTCACGTTTATGCATAACTGCTCTTTATCCCAGATACGTATGTCTCCGATCTGCCGACGATCTTTTCTCTATCTCGGTCGGACTTCCGCAAGATTAAGTTATAACCATTGTGATAACTTAACCATGCGTCATGAACGCGGCCCTGCAAGCATTTTTTCAAATAACTACTTTTCGAGCATATTTTTCCTAAACACTTACTTTTCGAGCATATTTATTCAAGTTTCCCATATTGGGAGATTGTATTTATAAAATTTTGTGCTCGGAATCTAAATGATTTATGGGAAACTTGAATAAATATGCTCAAAAAGATAAAAATTGGAAAAATATGCTAAAAAAAGTAGTTATTTGGAAAATATGCTTGGCAGGGCTCCATTCGCGACGCATGGACAATTCGCGACACATGCGTACCGCATTCGCGACGCATGCGTGCCGTATGCGTCGCAGCATATTTTTTTTAAAAAACTACTTTTCAGGCATATTTATTCAAGTTTCCCATGATTTATCACATTGGGCTGTGGTAGATTGATACATAATATTTCTGTGGCAGATCACTTCATGTAAAGTGATTGATTTGGTTGTTTAGTCTTCTATTCATGTTTATTTGAATAACTATTTGCCAAATATTTTGTTTTATGCACGTTTTATAAGTACATAATTTTTGCGGGAAAACTATAATAACCAAAGATGACATGCTTCACATATAGAATAACTATATCACATTTTGTAAGTGATATGTAATGACAAAAAAAACATTCACATCTTGTTAATCGATTGATTAAGATTTATTTGTCTTTCCAATACATGTTAGCGCTATAAATTTGTGACATAATGCATTTTGTTTGCATATTTTATTGTTAGGAGAGACCGGGTATTAAATTATCTCCCATAAAAGAATTAATCGCATTTGTTAGTCATTAGAGTGTGACATGTGAAAGATTAGTCACATATGGACAATATTATGAATATCATCGAAGTGATAATTACTGGATCATATAAAGATTTACACGTCATTAAGTATTTGCATTCAAATGATTACCATTGGTAACATTACGGAATATGTCATGTGTCAAGTTTTGAGTTTAGCCATTGTAGCTCAAATACTTAAAATAAATAATGATTAATCGCATAATGCTCAGCGATTATCGTGACATATTTTTTTTGTCATTATATTGTAATGCAATAGACATGTGCATTTATGTCATATTTAGTAATTAAATTGCACATTTTATGTCAACATAAGGTTTGATTGACCTTTGTATGAATGTCAATGGTGTCAAATGTTGGGTGTAACCACGGCAATCTGACAAGATGATGCATAAAAGTTTTTATCATATTATGTGAAGTGATTGAAAATTCATCGATATTCAGTTGAATTGACAAATGGTTTAATTAAATGGTATGTCGATATAAGAAATACATTTGTATTTACCCTTATTTAGTGACTTCTAAAATATGTCATGGTCTCTAGTCGATTTTGAGTGTAGCCACATCAGCTCAACGATTGAGAAAAGATTTAATCACATATAGTTGGTGATTAAATAGATGAAATTGATCACATCATGTTTAGGGATCAACTTCATGCGTATTTTAGTTGTAAATAAAAGGGTTGATTGACATATATAAGTAAACCATATCTTGTATATGCATTTGGTAGAACCTAATAATTAACCGATTTGATTAGATAAGGTTGTAGTCTCTTCATATCGTTATTAATATACATAATTTGATTGTTTGTATTAAATGGAGAGACTATATAGTCAAACCGTATGTGTCACATTAAGATATTACTTCTCTTGCATCTCTCCTAGTAGCCACAACATCCGGAATGCATGAGAAGTAATGCAACAATTAATCACATAATGTTTAGTGATTATATGAGTGACTCATACATTTCAGACCAATTAGTTCATTTAGATAATGCCCGGCCCCAAAGGGAGGCAAGTATCTTTATGAGACTAGTTGAAATAAGATGGAAATTAGCATAAAGATGAGGAGATTTATCTTATGCCCACAGGTACAAATGGTCTCACTCTATACAGTTAATTCTCCGGTCTTATTATTTATGATAGTAAATTCTATGTAGTAGTTACTACCTCTACCCATAGGGAGGCTATGAATTTACTCTTAAAAGAATTAACATTTGTTGATTCTGTCTAAGGCAACTATATGATTGATTTTGTAATGCATTGGTTAGAATCATGTGATTCGTATGGGTGCTCCACCACTCACTATGGAATCACGTTTATCAACCGATGGATTGATTTATGAGCATTTTAGCGAATCAATCGCTTATGTTGGTGCTCTTAAAAAAAATTTAAATCATTTTAGATATGCCTTTTTCATTAAGGATAAAGTTTATATTGACCACCATAATGTTAGAGTTGTCTTCGATGACATATAATAAAATTGTTCAAGACGTACTTCTCATAATAGAAACTGGGTTATTAGTGTTGGTTTATGGATCATTTTTGGATTACTAATATTATGATTTTACTGTTGTCGATTAATGATGGTGTAATTATATACACTTTTCATGTTCAGAGTGTTCATTATTTTATGAACATGGAGAAACATGTGGTCTATAGTGTATTTGATCATTTGTATTCGGGCATGATGAGTGAATTTTGTGAGACATATAAAGAATAACATATTGTCTCATTTTAAGAAATTACACTTGGAGGTAATCTTATTCCTATTAGTTAAATGTCACCTTAGTTTTGGTTAGAGGCATTAAAGTATGTTACCTTATTGGTACGGCGGAAATTGCTATGTGTTAGATCTCATACATAGTCGTGATATAAGGTGAAGTGTTTTAGATCTCTACTTCACATTGTCAATTGTATGTAGGTCAAATTTTCATCATTAGATGAAACTATTAGGCTATCATCTTTTGGTCTCTTGTGCTCACTTTAAGATTTAAAATCTTTATTCTGTAAAGCACGATAGCTTATTGAGTTATATCTAACCTACATTAGATAGTTGACATCATTGAATATATCACTATTTTGACATATGAAATTGCAATATACTTCTTTAATAAACTAAAATTATGGTACCTTGTATGGCTTAATAGCTTTACTTATCACCATGACTTGAGTTTGTGGGGTATGTATAATGTTCATGACAAACCATTAATTTTACTCATTATGTCTAATTTTAGATGAGGTCATGATGTTGTATAAGTGTCTTTTGTTCAATATTTTGGATGGTTTGAGAATTCGTCTCATATTTTGATATTATCTATTATTGTGACTTCTTATCCTTATTAAAGCTTATATGTTCACAACGCTTTAATACTTGAGGATAAAGTATATTTATGATAGTATAGAACGAAAGATATTTAAGGCAGGAAAATATATGTGTCGTTTTCTCCTTGAATTATCCAATCACACTTGTTTGTACTAACTTTTGATTGAGTGGGTGAATCCTGTCGAAAATGACAAATATTAGTATCCTAAGGAGTTGAATTCTACTTGAACGCTGTGTAATATTGACATATTCTCTTCAAGGTTGTCATTTAAACAATGTTATGTTATGGAAAGGATCATGCTGAAATATTATACATTCGGGTTTGACCTTGGTGTGACTAGAGCTTATCATGAATCTTGATGTATAATTTTGGTCAAATGAAGTGTTCACATGTAAATAGATATTTTGATTAATTCATCGGAATCGCAAAAGGTTGATCACATATTATAACATAACGTGAAGTTAGAAACTATAAGGATTATGGGAAATACTAATTGAGTGAATCATAAGGTGAATTGCATCATTCTGCATTTCATTGAAAAAACTTAGTTGATTCTATATGGAATATGTTGTATTTCATATTAAGAGAGTCAATTATAGATTGATCACATGTTGATAACAATCACATATGTTATCTATTCATTTCTAAACCACTAATTATGAAAATAGTGGGAGTGTATTTCTCAATTATTAAAACCTGTTGTGTGCATTAATCTATCTGAAAATTGGTTGGATGAATTAGTTCTTTTGAACATTGTGAGCATGGGTTGCATTTTTACATCTTGAGAAAATTCATGTTTGTACCAGTCCTTGTTGTTCATTATAAAGTTCCATATTGATGATTCAATAAATCACTTGGAAACTTGTTATAGTTATGAAGAGCAAAATAATGCTAGATTTGTTGTGGTGAATTTTCTTTAGAAACCACTTAAGATTATCAATTCTTCTATACAGTTACTCAAGAATTTTGTGCCCATATTGTTGATTGTAGCTCATGATATAAATATGGCGTATTTAACCATTATAGTGATTTTCATTTGTGTGATAAACCGCAGAAACGTACACAACATGTGTTGGAGAACAAAAGTACTGGATATTTGTTTTCGGTTTGCAAGTGTTTATATGGATTTTGTAAGCTTCTGGTTTTGTTATTTAGGTGTACATTTTAATGATGTTTTCAACCAGTGAGAGTATTAACCATAATTTAGAATGGTGCCCTTGCATTTGTGCTACAGCTATACTAATGATAAATGTGTTTCCTTAAAAGACTATGTTGTTTGATTTTGGTGAATCTCATACCGATATAAGAGGTTCAATGAGATCATTTATGTCATGATCTCGTTAAGCTTGCATCAACTACCTTTAAAGGTGAACTTGTGTATTGATTAGAGTAGCTCATTTTTTGAATGACTGAATATTTTATGTTGTTAAGTCACATGCTTTATGAGTTTTGGCTTATGGATGTTAGTCGATGTTGCTTTTAGCCAAATTTCGGATAGATTGCATTATCGTTCGTATGAGGAATGATTTTGCATGATTGAGATAATTAAATCGAAATTTTTGAGACACTTTGTCAGAGGTATACTAGCTATAAGACGGAGTGCGTAATAAGTAGAATAGTATGAGATTATAGATTGGGAACTTTTGCCGGCATATGTTATCTTACAATCACATTGTACTCATATTTGACGTATTGACACATAAAGATGCTTCATCTAAATTCTCTGAGAATTGTCAAAATTTGCATCATAGTGATGCAGCAGTTACATGAAAGTGCACCGAGTTCATGTATGAGTGAATCCATTTGGATTCTGGGACCCCGAATAACATTTTGATTAGTTCATTCATAAAAGGTTTACTTGGCTGGTTGATATTGCACATTGTAATTTTGGAAGGGAGTGTTTGTTTTTATCGAGCATAACCGCCATAGTTATTGTGTTAGTATTGATCAGTTGAGGTTGTGTTAATAAACCAGAGACTAACATTTTGAGCAAGAAAATTTGTTGTCACTCATTATTGTGGTGCCTACATAACTTTTCGGGCCAAGTGGGAGAATGTAAGTATTATCATTTAGTGAAAAGATAATTATATGTGGCCCTTAAGTTATTTAATAATTATGTTGGTAAATATACTATTGGTTTATTATTAATTAAGGGTATTATGGAAAATCCTATGATGGTTAGGGTTTTCATTCCGGAATATTTCATAATTCTTTAGGTCCCTAGTCTTGCCTATATATTGAGTGACTGTGTACTATCAGAAAAATAGGCATAGACCAAAAGACCTAATAGCACCATATGCAGTCACGTGCATATGGATTTTCTCTCTAGGGTATGCCGGCAAACAGAGACGGATTCGAATAACAATGGATGTAGGAACAATCCTATTGATTTCTTCCTCTGATTCAGGTAATCCATCATTTTATTCATATAAACATGTACTGCACACATGAAATCAGTGAATGCAGAGAGCGAAAGTAAATGTGGAAACTTATTGATTAGAGATAAGCGCGTATAACACTATCCTTAAATTGCATTGTCTCTTAGGGATCGACCCTTGCTCGTTTGCTATACTTCAATGGACATAGTTCTCTTGTTGGTATCAACGACTTACACGCGATCACATTTCTATATTTCTAGATTATTCAAATAATATAAAGAAAATGGGTATTTCTGGGCCCACCATAGGACTCATGCCTCATAATCTTTTTGTTACTAATGATGTGATCCAACCAATCATCACAAGACATCTAGGGATTGTTAAAAATGGAAAGACACTCCATGGACCTCCATATCCTCTCATTCCAGTCCAGGGACATTGTATATGATTCAAGTCTTCTTCCTACATACCACATCATTCACAAGTACTTTCAGTGGTAAGCTTTCTTCTAACTATAACAGCTTTAGTTAAAATCATGTTGTGAGAAACAATATAAGGAAAAAAAACCCGGTTTTATGAGGAGCATAGGCTCTCCACAATTTGTTCAAGTTAAAGACATATGAGGAATTAAACAAAAATATTATCTTTCACCAGAGTGCTGTAACCTGATCCATCAGAGTAAATGCCAGACCGGTGTTCAATCTATATCCTGCAATCAGACAAGTCAGTGTACACATAGAAATAGGCTTCCCCATAACTACTTGTGCATATTTATCAGGAAGGTAAGTAGATATGAAATAAAGATCCCAAATGTTGAAATAGTGTCATAAACCCAATCGGGTTGGACCGGATTGGACCGGGTCGGATTATTTCTACTATTTCTTTATGTTTATACATATATTAAATGGCTTTTCTGTTGTCATATATTTGTTCTTTTAAAGAACCAATTATGAATTGTTATATGATAACGTCCTTAGTATTAAACTGTGACAGAAAAACCATGATAGGCGATTATGGTTTATTAGATCTCTAACCACTTTAATAAGTTTGATACTTAAATGTCTCTAAGCTTATGTACTATTAAACAGGGCATTGATAGAACGAACTGACTAGCACATATTAGATGTCTTTTGTCTTTAAGGGCAGGGATAGATCTCCTCTATCAAAGTGTAGAGACACTTGGACTGTACGTGGACGTGTATTAGAGAATGCGTACATTAGAATGACCCTCTTACACTGTTAAGTGTCACACTATGTGGCGGTTGTGTAATTATCCTTAGGACCGGAGTCTACATGGCATCAAGGTGTGGATTGTCATGCTTTGACTCTATTGAGGTTTCCCCTAGCCATGGGGCGGTCATGCGGTAATGATTGAGGGTGATACTGAAGCATGCGGAGTATACATGTATGGTCGTCCAGAAATCGCGTACCCTATCAGTAGGGGTGAATATCCGAAAGGGCCTTCTTATACGGAATGTCTTACTCTCGTGAATATGTCCAAAGTGGAAGTAAATGAGTTACTTCGAGAGAGTATGATACCCAGATTATAAGATACGGTCGTTGATTAATGACACTCGACAAACGACCGTATGGATATTATTATAGCGATAGGATTCTATTTACACGGTAACTGTTTCACATGAAAGGTAGCAGTCATTGCATTTGACTCTTCCGATGATTGGGGGTCACGGTGTGTTGCTAGACGCTATCCCATGATCGTTAGGTATAAAGGGCATTTTCGTAATTTGCACTTTGTGTCTACGGCTAACATATTCGGAAGCCTATCGGGTCACACATATATGAACATCTAGCCGGATTAAAATGTGGTTATAGTTGATGACCAAATAAGGAAGGAATTTATCTCACGACTATAAAGGTTATAGTGGTAAATTAATATGATGGTAGTTATTTATTATGAATAAATTAAATACAAGATATTAATTATGTATGATATATATATATATATATATATATATATATATATATATATATATATATATATATGATATACATGTATTTTGCAAATTAATTAATCATAGTATTATATTAATTAAAGAAAATCTCAAATCCTGGGGAAGAGGGGACGCCATTTTATTGTGTATTGGATACATTTGAATTGGGTAATTTAATTAATAAGATTACCATAATATTAATATTAGATATTAATTGATTTTGGAAAAATAGATTTATGGTAATAAGATAAAGATATATTCAATATAAGATATTGTCAATATATATCATGGAAATATTTAATATAAGATATTGAATATTAAATGAGATAAATCAATAAACGATACTTTCCTTATTTTATTATTAAAATGTTCTCTCCTCAATCTACTAGGAAGCTAATCTCAATCAGATTGGGATATGAAAGAGGCGCCCCAACTCCTATTTAAGGGAGGCTTGGCTAGATCTTTTGTACATCACAATTCCAAGGGCTCATAGTTCTTGTGAAAAATATAGAGCTTCTTAGAGAGAGATTAGAGAGAGAGAGAGAGAGAAAAAGCCGGTCTAGCAACCGGATTTTTCTAGTAGCAATCCATGATGGGATTCCGGCGGGCTGTTCGTGTGGATCACCGATAGAGGCCGAACGCTTGGCCGGCTCCGTGCATCGCTACACTCCTTAGACGGTCAAAGCGTCGATCTTTTAGATCAAGCAAGCTAACCACCGTCTTCTGCTTATTTGTTTATTGCTTAAACGAAGTCGATCCTGGTTAAAAGGAAATAAATTTTTGAATTCCGTTGCGTTCCCGCGTAGATTTCCTAACACCAAACCCCTTAACATTAATATAACTATCAGTTTTGTTCACATCAACCAAGCAAATATTTCCATCAAGTTTGTCATCCAAGGTATTTTTGATCATGGAGTATTTATAGCTTCATACACCTCATTAGTCAGTTAAAATAAGTTACAAATGGTTATAACAGAATCTAAAAAGATAACCGTTTTCTGTCTACATGTATCCTACTGACTGTCTCAGCAGGTTGCTGAGTCTTCAAATAGACCGCTGAGTCTTCAGTAGTCAGTTGACTTGCACTCAGCACTTCCTTCAGCACACATATTGTAACACACTCTTACAGGCATCCAACTTACTCCATGTCATAAAATTAAATAAAATAATAATATACTATAAAAATAAATCTTGATTGGACCCTACATGATCATGTACAATGTACTGTGTACTAGACAGACAATCTGCTAGAATAAAATCGAAAGTTGAGACTCCAACCGCAGCCTGGGTGGTAATCGATGTGGCTTGGGCATCGGTTCCGTTCTTTTCCCGCCAATCGATCCATTTTCCCTGTAAAGTAACGACTCAAAATTTGTGTGCATAATTTATTCATTAGATGAAATTCATGGGCATAATTTTACCTTGCCCTACATTTATATAATCCTTATCTCTAATGAATTCCAACTGCGAAATGATGCGATTAAGAAAAAGGCGCGAACGAAGGATCACCAAAAAACACAGTTGAAATGGAAATTATTGCACATGAATTCCTTGAGATCAGTGTGTGGTTGATCAACTACGAAGACGAAATGATTAGATGGCGAAAGACGAATGATTGAGAGGTGAAAAGTCTCATATATCGTCCACCCTCTAGGGTTTGGGAAAACTGTAATGTGATTCCAGATATATAATGAGGGGCCTTTTATAGTTGTAAAAGTCTGCCCTTTTTATCATAGCCGACTTAATCATCCCACAAAACCCTAGCGAATCTACGAAATGCATGAGCTGAGTCGGTGAAATTTCCGAGGGCCGCATCCGGGGATGGGCTGGCTGCGTCTTGCCTGGGATTTTTATTATTATTATTCTTTACTTTTTTTGCTAAAAAAGGGAAAAGGAATGAAAAGGCTTTAATTAGAAATCTGGGGTGTACATGTATACCGTTGGGGTATTACATATATACAATTAATGATGTCATTATGTGATACACTATGGTACATGAAGCCAATTAGCCAATGAATCAAGTAACTCAGACTGGCTCCCTCTCTCTCTCTACAAAAAGAAAATTCTCGCTTCTCTTTAAGAAAATCCCTCGGCCTACTCAACTTTTGCCCCCTCCTTCTGGCGCTGGTGCCGGATGTCTTTCTTCCTCCTTTTGAGTTTTCTCTTTTATTTCTCTTAAAATCTATGCTCTTTTGGATAGTTTTCCTCCGATTTCATTCCAGATCTGGAGCCGTTTTCCTCGATTTTCCGGTCGATTTTGGCCGGATTTTGGCTTCCCTCAAATCTCGCTTCTATTATTAAAGATCCGAAGCGGCGTTTTCATGAGGCGCCTTTCTCCGGTGATGATTTGGATGTTTTGGACGCCGATCCTACCGTCTCGGTTTTGGGTAATCTCCTGTTGAAGATTCAGATCCTGTTCGGAGATGGCAATCATAGAGTAGCTTGGCGGCAATGGATGAAGCATGTCGAGTTTG
Source organism: Gentiana dahurica var. dahurica (assembly GCA_024500145.1). Classification (NCBI taxonomy): domain Eukaryota; kingdom Viridiplantae; phylum Streptophyta; class Magnoliopsida; order Gentianales; family Gentianaceae; genus Gentiana; species Gentiana dahurica. Next base: position 72,965,087 of record CM044905.1, read on the forward strand.
GGCTCCGGCTTCGCTTGCATGTCTTCGGAGGGAGGCTGTTGGTCGACTCTCATGGTGTTGACTGGCGGATGAAGGCGGTGTTCGTAGTTGCTGTTTTTTATCTTTTATTTTGTTTCGTGTTTTTGTGTCGGTTTTCGGGATCAAGTTGGTAATAGTCGGTTTCTTGATTTTTAGTTTTTTTAGCTTTGTTTAAGTATGTTAAGAACAAGTTTGATTATCGTATTATCTTACCAAATCAAGTCCTCAGTGTTGAGGCGGAATTTGGTCGGCATGGATTCTCCTATGTCTTTTCTTTCGTTGCATATGGTGGTGGTCCAGCTCTAGGCTGGCGGTAATCCGAAGTTATTTCGGCTATTTCCCGCCGTTGATCCGATTGCAATTTGTTTGTTTGTTTAATGAAATCTTTCGTTTCGGGTATAAAAAAAACACTATGGTACACAATTGTATCACTTGTATGATACAAAATGTTACATCTTATATCTTGTAACACACTTAGTAGAGCTTCTGGCCGGATCATCACCTTGATTAAACATAAACCCCAACTTGCATGAGAAATACTTGTGTGGTGTCTTCACATGTGTGGAGACAACGTCATTATCTATATCTATATCTATCTATATCTATATCTATATCTATACTCATAATAAAAGTGCGATGAGATGTTTCCCTCAAAAAAAATGTTTCCTACCCTTGGTGTTTTCCCCAAAAAAATGTTTCCTACCCTCGGTGTTTCTCCCATAATTTTTTATCTTTTTTTTTTTTATTTTATTTTTTAGTTACATATGTTTTTTTAATTTGTCAAACCTATTGTGTTTATCCATATCACGTATTATTATACTTTAGCATGCATATCCGTTTTTTTAGGTTGCTTTTTTTTGGACCACATTTTACGTTGCTTTTTTTTTTTTTTGGGGACCATATTTGCTTTTTTTTTTTTCCGTTGCTTTAGCATGCATAATAATAATAATAATAATAATAATAATAATAATATTACATACTGACAACAAAATAAAATATTACATTACAGCCAACAAAATAACAATAAAATATTATATTTACCGTACATCGATTTTATGAGGTGCTTCCCTGAATTTTCATTTTCATAAATTTAGTTGATTAATTATTCAATTTTGTTTTCATTTTCAATACTTCCCCCTGACTGACATGAGTATGACCCGGCTTCATATTCGTGACATTCAAACATTCAGTTTGGACCTTCTAAGTAAAACGGGCCTAATGGTCTCAGCTCGATATTGGGTATTGAATAGACATTGGCTCTACTATATAGACTTTATGAAACGTATGTCGCCCTGAATACATCAACATTACATAGGTCACCCTAAGTACAATAATCATGAAACAAAGATGAACAACATGGAACAAAAGTGTTGTTGTCCCAATATTCTTAATATGTCTATGTTATTTGTCTGAATACCCCGGTAGGTAATTGATTAGTGTCATCTGAACTAGATTGGTCTTCGAATTTTTGTTGCTATATTGGCATGGAATGGTGTTGCTTAGTACTTCCTATTCACAATAAGAGGGATAATTATTAATTAGGTTTGGTTAGGTGGAATTTCAAATGAAGAGTAATCCCGTTGATTAACCAAAACAGAGAAGAATAGCCTTTGGATTTGATGCACCAATGAAAATATTAGAGTGTGACACCAATATTATTAGTGGACACCATTTGAAAAATATTATCAGTGGGCAACCTTTGTAAAATAATGTTTATTATTAATTATAATAAATTAATTTTCATATATACATATTTTATGATCATTGTTCATCATTATAGAACTTCAAAGATGAATTGTCATTATGGTTTAACGTGATTATATAACTATGTATACAAAAAAAATTATATTATACTCATTTAGCATGAATAGTGATTATATCATAATTAAAATATTTATTCACACATTATCATACTTTTGTTTTTTTTTTGAAGGATACTTTTGTCTTATAATACTAAAATATCATACTTTCATCAATGTAACTATTATTTTAATTTCTGAATAAAAAAAACCTTATTTTAAGTACATAATTAGTAATAAGTTATCATACATGGTAATTATAAATGCCATGAAAATATATTTCACTAAGATACAACATGCTGATAAGTTTTTTTCCAATAATAAAAAAAACAAAACCATGTTGATAATTTTGTTCTGAATGGAAAAATATTTTTCATAATTAAATTTTCAAAACTTGAGCCATAAAACATATGATGAATTACATGATATAATCAGCCTCATTCTGAAACATATTCGTCTTGTCTACTAAGAAAACTTAAAATAAAACTGAATTGTAGTTGTAGTTTTTTAGTCCCATATTGCAAAAAAGATGCCCTATATAAACAATTATTCGTATTATTACCTAAATTTTATGAATTTATTATACTAATAATGGGCTCAAGCCTATTATATACTAAGCCATTGTCGGCTCTTAAATCTAAACTAACGATGTGGAAATTTACTCCCACTACTCAACAAAGCTCCATCGTAGGACAAAGTCCCGCATCTAGAAATAGTCCACAACCTCCAAATTCTTCAAATAGCGTAAAACAAGTCCAAGCATCGGTTGAACTTAACAAATAGGATGTTTCATAATATCTAACTCTGTACATGATGATGTAAAGATTGCAGAAGTGCCAATGACAGTGGATCCCCGCAAAATACACAAACTACCATACCTAAGCTTTCATGACAACTAGAGCGCATTTAATTAATTACTTTCAAAAGTCCACCTTCAGCGGTGTACATATCTCCAAGAGTCTCAAATGCGCCCAAAGAGATGAGATTTTTCTTCAAATTTGGAACATGTATGACTTGCTAAATGCTCGACAACACGATATCTAGCCGTACCAATTCCGACAACCTTGCAAATTGTCCCATCAAAACAACTCCACTTTGAATTGTCTCATACGTGAAAAACCAATCATATTGGGGCAGATATGATACGTGCAACCGTAATCCAAAATCCATTCATTATTTTATCATCATCGAAGAAAATCTCTCCATCACTTTCATCATCCAATTATTGTAAAAAGATTGGGCATATCAGTCATATGGTACATCGTGAACATCCACACGATCTTCTATATTTTATTTATCACACCATAAATAATTTCTTTTCTTTAGAGAGCCACTTACGTGTTCGTAACGTGGATTCTTGATAGTTAAATGATCATTTATTTTCTTAGCGTGATCCACAACATAGTATTTGTAATCGATGCAGACTTGTGTCATTTGATTTTTTTTCCGCTTGTAAATGGACTTCTCGGCAACTGAATTATCTTTCGAATTGAAGACATTACCGCCTCCTTCAATCTTCTCCGGTTGGCTCTCTAAATGTGCTCCGAGAGCTGCACATTCAAATACTGCATAATCACTATCTGATGTACCGATATCATGCACAATATCCGGTTGATATTGTTTTTCTTCAATATTAGGTTGATCAACAAACATCAAGTTTGAGCATAAACAAATTATTTGAGCTCAAACCAATTTTTACAATCAGTTGATTCTTATTTTTCATGGTGCAAACATTATTAACGAAATGAATATCAAAATCTTTCTTCATCAAGTGTCCAACACTTAACGAATTACTTCGTAGACCGGGAACATAACATACTCCTGATATTTTTTCAATCTTTCCGGTCTTTGTTTTGAAAGTGATTTCTCCAACACCATGAATTTTGTAAGACTTAGCGTCTCCAATTGTTACCTACCCATAATTAGCTTCAACAAGGTTTGAGAACAATTTCTTATTTCCAGTCATGTGCCGACTTGCACCGTTGTCGACTAAATTCCAGATATTACCAATATTTCCATCGGAGGCAAGTAATAAGGTTTCTAAATTTTCGTCATTATTCTCATGCTTAAAATTGTCTGCGGGTCTTTTTTCAGGATATTTGTCCCAACAATCATTTATTCGGTGTCCATGTTTATGACAATAAGAACACTCAATATAAGGTTTTGTACCTTTGTACGTACCTCGTCCTCTTCCTCTTCGAGAATTTTGAGAAATTTTTTTTTCTTCATTTTCCTCATCACTTTTTTCACTTTGTGAATTTTGATCGAATTAAAGAACTTTTGTCACTTCGAACTTGTCCTCGACCTCTTCCTCATCCTTGATAAAATCCACGGCCTCCCGTGAATTAAGATTTCAAGGCTTGGTGAAGCGAATTTATTTGAGGATTTCTTTGTAAAATTCGAGCTCCGTGGGCTTCTAATCTTCCTTCCAAACTTTCTATCGTCATCGAAGAAAGATCTTGTGATTCTTCAATGGCCACCACCACATGATCGAATTTGCTTGAAAGACTTTGTAGAATTTTTTCAACGAGCCTTTGGGTCTCTAAAACTTCTCCATTTGTTGCCATTTGATTAATAAAAGAATTAACCCTTGTGAAATACTCAGAGATTTTCTCGTTCTCTTTCATCTCCACTTTTTCAAATTCAACTCGTAAGGACTGCAAACGAACCTTTTTTACTCGTTCTTGGCCGGAATATGTCGTTTGGAGAATCTCCCATGCCTCATTTGCATCATTTGCCTTGGAGATTCTCTCATACACCAGAACTTCAATAGCTTGATAAATCAAACAAAGCTTTTTTGTCTCTTTGTTTTCTATTCTTCAAAATGTTTCTCTAGCCTTCTAGGCTTCAGACAATTGTGTTTCATCCTCTGGTGCATTGAATCCCTCTTCAACAACACACCATAAGTCTTGAGATTCAAGACAAAGCTTCATCAAAGTACTCCAATAATCATTTTTTTCTCCATTGAAACGAGGGAGAAGAGAAGCAAGATTAACATTGTTGGACATTTTTAAACTAGCCCCGATACCACTTTGTTAGTTGCTTTTCAACTTTTTAACACTTTCTTTGAAAGTGAGAAAAATATATTTTGCAACAGGAAGAGAAGTCGCAACACAACTTGTAATCTTTATTTGTAACAAGAACTTAGCTTTTTTTTTTTTTTTTTTGGTGACTTGTGACTTATCTTACAACAATAGCTTCCTCATTTATTTATACTACTCTTAGGAATTATCTAGCTAATACATTCATGTGCTAACATTTTTCTAGAAAGACTTTTGCAATTCCTAAAAAGTCTTTTCATATTTTTATGTCACAATAAATTAAAACTTTAATTCATGAATCTAGAAAATTGATTATTTTTTCTTTTCAAATTCAATTTATCCAACAAAAATCCCTCTCCACACAAGAATCTCCACACAACAATAGGTCATTTTCATTTCATCCTTCATTCAAGTACGCATTCCTTGCCAAAAAGTTGTTTCATACTCAAGCTATGGAAGCTGATTGTTGATGATCATATGAGTTGACCTTGAGCTATATACAAGAAAAGAAAGGTCGATCAATGCTGAAGAGGATCAAACGGGATGAAATCTGAAGTTCAGTTTTTTAATCCAATGGCTATATACTTTCTGCATATTTAGCTGGAATCTTGAGCTTTAGACAGAACCTTCTTTGCAGAAGAGAAGGCTTCTTGTTCACTACATTCTTGCAGATCTTTAATTTGTTATCTTCTGAGATCATCATCCCATATCAATACTTTGTAATCTAAAATTCTGAGTTGTAAAGATTGAGTGATTCAATCTGTTGATTCTAAAGACTATGAGAGTTCTTGAAAGTGTTGAAGGAACTTTGTGCAACCTCATTCAATCTATTAGAATAAGGAGATCAAGATCAAGCTAAATGTATCAATCAAGATCAAGTTTGTCAAATTGCTAGGTCCAGTGAGTTTCTTCAATCCAATAAAAATAAGTCTAAGTCTATCCAAAGTCTAATGAATTCAATCATGTTTCATTATCCTTGTCGAGTCATGTGTCTAAAGTTGAGTCTGTAACCTATGTTGAGTCGTTTACTTGAATTTATTCATTGAAATATTTTGTTTGAAGTTGTTGATGCATTCATTCAGTTTAAATCCTTTGTAGAAAAACAACTTGGCACAGCTATTAAGTGTATACAAACTGACTAGGTGTGAATTTAAGGCTCTTGAACCACTTCTTAAGACTTATGGAATTGAATATAGGCGCCATTGTCCTTAGGCTCATTGACAAAATGGAAGAGCGGAGAGAGAACACTGACGCATTCTAGAAGTAGGTCTGACCTTACTTGCCCAAGCAGAAATGCCTGTCAATTATTGGTGGTTTGCCCTTAAGCATTTAGTAAGGCATATCAACCTTTCACTTACTCATGTTTTACAAAACAAGAACTCCCTTTGAGATGCTATTGGATAATATTCGAGTCCGCTCAAATATTGTTGAACTACCATCTCTCTCAAAATCTTAAGCTGATGAGGAGACAAATAATTAATATCTTACACACTTTAACAAGTCCCCCAAGTATAGGTCATCTCTCCTAACACTTGCACAATCTTAATCTTAAAGATTTCAGCACGCCCCCTCAAGTGTATGCAATCTCTCCCAACACTTGCACAATATAAATGAGGGGAAGTTAATGTTGACATCAGGTTTCGATCTCATGACCCCTTGCTCTGATACCATGTTGAACTACCATCTCTTCCAAAAGCTTAAGCTGATGAGGAGATAGATAATTAAGATCTTATACACTATAACAAATATCAAAGTGTTTGGTTGTGCCTGTTACACTTAAGATCTTTACAAAATCAAAAGTTCTCATTCCACACCAAGAGATGTTGTATTCCCAATCACAAGGTCACATATGCCTAAATCCTTCATCGTAGAATTTATAGTTCAAGGGATGTTACGTTTGATGAAAAATACTTTCCCTTTCAGTCCAAAAAAGTTTTTAACAACGAAGTGTCCTCTACTACCTTTATATCTGGTTATAATATTCCATGTATTTTTACTCCTAAAGTCATTGTGAAAACTGATACAAGATATCCTCGATATGGTCTATCTTGCATGACTTCCTCAAATGTCCCTACACCTTTTGCACATTTTCATACTCTGCACCTATATAACACACGCTCCGACTCTATTTCGTCATCAACTTTTGGGCCACCGTCCCAATAACGTCACTCACATGATACCTCTACCACATATATACCTTCCAATGCTGCCCAAACAGATTACCTCACCACCACCCCTTAGTCTCACATATTTGAACCGATACATTCTTCATCAACACAACTCTTAAACATTAATCCCATGGAGACAAGAGCCCAAAGTGGAATTCACAACCCTAAAATGTCTCTTATCTTTGCCACTACTAGTTTCATCACTTATCCTACAGAACCAACCAAGGTGTCTGATGCCGTGAAACATCATTCTTGGAAGACAAGCATTGATGAAGGGATTAAGCCTCTATGTCTCAACCAGCCTTGGGATATTGTCCCTTATAGTCCAAATTAACACTTGGTGGGTAACAAGTAGGCCTTTAAGGTAAACTCAATCCAGAGGGTTCTATGCTCAAGCACAAAGCTCGATTGGTTACTAAAGAGTTCCATCAAACTCGTGGTTTCTAAGGACTTCACGATCAGAGTCATTCTTGGCACTGTTGTCTCCCACAGCTGGTCCATTGATCAGATTGACACTAACAATGCTTTCCTTAATGGGACTTTTTGTGAGAATGTTTTTGTGCCTCAACCTAAAGGTTATGATGATCCTCTCAGACCTCAACATGTATGTTGTAAAAAAAAAGGCCTTGTATGGCCTGAAGCAAAATCTACGAGTCATGTTCGATGAGCTTAAACATCATATGGTAAAATGGCGTTTTACTCAATCCAAGGAAGATAATTCTCAATTTAATATTCACCAAGGCTCTACTTGCTCTATGTTTTAATTTATGTTGATGAAATCTAATTATTGGGAATGATATGAACTCAATTCAATCCTTCATCCAACTACTAAACAAAAAGGTTTGCTCTCAATGAATTGGGTCCTCTAAGTCACTTTCTAGGTATGCAAGTGTATAGAGATGCTTATGGTGTACCTTCATCAAGTATGCAGCTTTGTAGCTTGACCACTTGATTTTCAGAAATTTAAAACCATATCCTACACCCCTCTCAACTACTGCACGATTAAATTCCAAGACAGGTGAGCGTATGTCCAATCCTACATTATACAAGAGCATCATTGTAGCCTTACGATGTCTAATATTAACTAGACTAGATCTCTCATTTGATGTCAACACCCTGAGTCAATTCATGAAAGCACCTGCAAAACTACTCATTGGCATGCTCTGAAACGAACTATCTTTGATGTCAAAGCCACACTTCATTTTGGTCTACTTTTCAAACCTCCATCTGCCTTATAGATTGTTGCATACCCTGATGTTGAATGGACACGTAACATATCTGACATGAAGTCCAGTGTTGGATATTGCATTTAACTTGGTGGTTCTTTAGTCTCATGGAGTTTCAAACCTTAATGGCATGTTTATTACGCAGGAATGGAATGGAATGAAGTATGCGACCTTGGGTTGCTGTTGCATATTCAGCTCATGTTGCAGCTGCTACCACTGTTTTCTTGATTTACCCAATTGGTCACTGGTATTGCACATCATCATTTACCTATTGCATTTCTTTTCCTCATAGCGGGTCACATGTATACGGCCAATTGGGGCATTGGTCATGGCTTGAAAGATATTTTAGAAGCGCATAAAGGTCCATTTACGGGTCAGGGCCATAAATGACTCTATGAGATCCGTGCATTCTCGTTCTGTCAAGCGAAGTTATACTTCTAACCACGCTGTAACTAAACACCGGCCGAAATAGCAATTCTATTTATCAATATGTACGGTCTTGGCTCATTACTAACGATTTTTCTTTAGAATGGGTTATTTGCAATAAAACAATAAGAATGGAATGGAATGAAATAAATTTATTCCATTACTGCGTTTAGAATACCAAATGATGGAATTAAACAAATTATATAAAATATGACACATCGAGTGATGAGTAAGGCAGGGTAGTGGATTAAGGATGGATGAGATAGGGTATGGTATGGATCATAAGGTAGGATATGGTGGAAGGGAGGGGGTTAGGCAGCGTGGGGTGGTGGGTAAGGTATGGTGGGTAGGGGTAGTGTAGGAGTGGGTATGGTAGGGTTGGGTGGTGGGTATGTTAGGTAGCATGGGGTGGTGTATGGTAGTGTAAGGTGGGTACGGTAGGGTGGGGTGGTGGGTAATGTAGGGTAGGACTGGGGTGGTGGGTGTGGTAGGGAGGATAAGGTAGTGGCTATGGTGAGGTGGGGTTAGGTAAGGTGGTTTGGGTAGCCCTACCTCACATCCCACTACATCATACCTCTCTACCTACCCTACCCACCCTACCTTACCCACCACTCCACCCTACACTACCTTACCTTACCCACCACCCCACCCTACCCTACCTTATCTTACCCACCACCATAGCCTACCCACCTTAACCACCACCCCACTTTACCTTACCCCACACTACCCACCACCCCCACCCTACATTATCCACCACCCCACTCTACCTTACCCACCACTCACCCTACTCTATCCTACCCACCACCCACCCCTACTCTTCCTTACCCATCACCCACCCTAACCTACCCTACCTTACCCATCACCCACCCTATCCTACCCTACCCTATCTCACCCTGACCTACCCTACGCTCCTACCTATCTTACCCACCACCTACTCTACTCCAACATCACCTACCCCACCCTACCTTACCCCATCCTACCTACCCTACTTCATCATCTACCCTACCCTACCCTACAACTCACCCACTCTTACCCACCCACGTGTTTTGTCGATTTTCATTTTATTCCATCGCATTCCATCCATTTTTAGACGGAACGAAAATGGATCTTTTTCATTCTATTGGAATAAAATTTTATTACATTCCATTACCTCATAATCATACACAAACATTGGAATGGAATAAAAAATCATTCCATTCCATTCCATTCTCACCTAACAAACATACCATAACAGGCAATCTCAAGGTCCAGTACAGAGTCTGATTACAGACTTTGGCCAATGCTGACGCAGATGTCCAATGGCTTCTACGTTTACTAGCAGAAATGCACCTTCCTCTCTATTAAACTCCTATCCTTTGGTGTGACAATATGCTGTGGCAGATGTCTAATGGCTTCTACATTTATCTCACATGTTTGATGCCTTTTGACACCACACTTGCATTGAGGAGGATGTTAGGGTAGTTTAATATATTAGTTATTAACTTGGCATAATTATCATTTTATTACATCTAATCATCTTGTGCTGGTTAAGTGTACACTTGGCACTCTAGTGTGACAATGTAGTACATCATCTATTCCTTATGACATACATTGTTGAAATAGACATGTTAAATTTGATCAAAACAGAAACTTCAAAACAAAACACAAAGCACACAATGCAAATTACTTAGACTTTACACATTTTGTTACTCCCACCCCCAATCAAAGTCAATTAGTCTTACTTTTACAGAATATTTTTTCAAAACAGGAAAAGAAAAAAGTACAACATAGTAAATAAGTTAGTTCCAATCATCATCCTCTATCCAAAGCTTCTTCCCCAATTTCTCACCAAATCATAAACATGTATACCCCACCACCACCACCGCCGCCATGTAGCCCAACATTTTTATTTTCACCGGATTCTATCTATCCAATCTACACTTTTCCGGCCTTTCTCCGGTTGTACATCAATGCTCCTCCTCGGTTTCTCATAGAACTCCACGCTTCGCCTTGATCTCTCTGTATGATCCACCGGAACTCTTAATTTGGGAAACTTTTCATCATGATAATACTTGTCCTCATGAAACTTCAATTTGTCCGTCTGATCAGTGCTTCGCCTCGGTTTTTCCCTCCTATCAGTGCTTTTACGAGAGGTTTCAAATTCAGTCTTCTTTCGGGAACTAATAGGCACGTCTACGCTTCTTCTCCCTGAGTTCCTTTCCAATGGTGATTTTTCAACAGTGTTAACAAACTTCTTCAAGTGCCTTATGTATTCAGGATACAGCTCGAGGTTACAGTGATTTCCGCCATTCAACCATAACGGCTCGTATTTCTCTTTGCAGAGTTCCCAAAGCTGTTTACCATGAGAGCAATCCACGACATCATCTGATGTTCCCTGCACAACACACAAAGCAAAATAAACAAACCAGGGACACACCCAAGCTCCCCAAAATACATTTCATTTACTACTTACATGAATAATGAGAACGGGGCACTTCACCAGCGGGATTTTGTCAATATTCTGCACGAAAACAAAAGAAACGAAACATCAGGTGAAAAAACATAAAAGAAACTACTAATAAAAACAGAGGTTGTCCCGATGGGTGGAGGTGGACATGTAAATCACTCAAGAAATAGCCAAATATTACCAATACTAGATACAAGAAAACACACTGGTAGAAAAGTCTCTTACCTTATAGATGTCAAACCAGTAAGTTCGCTTCACGGGATACATAACTCTCAACCCAGAAAGAATAGGACTATGTAAAACAACAGCCTTCAGACGGGGTAAGCGAGCAGCAAGATCCAAAGTAGGGCCACTTCCAACAGATTGACCATAAAGGATGATGTCTTCCTGCTTAACACCATAGTTTTCTTCAAGATATTTATATGCAGCTTCAATGTCGGCATAAGTATTGTGCTCACTTGGCTGCAAGTAAAATAATGAAGGTGATGTCAAGTGAATTCAGTCAAAGAAATGGTGGCATACATTTATGTGGCAAGCACTGATACTTCGTTACCTTTCCAGAAGAGTGTCCATAACCTGAGTAGTCATACCTGCATGATGGTTAATAAGGTCATGAATGCACAACATGATGAACAAAGCTTTTACCAGATAACTAACTACTATTATAAAAACATCGACTTGAATAGCCAACTCTTGGCAATACCTGATACATGATTTATAATCCATGCATCACACTTGTTTACATTCTCCTTAAAAGGATTTACAACTAGCAAGAAATAAGGGCAAAAAGGGAGCATGCATATAGGTTTCGTGATTGGGTCGGGTGTGTGGTTTGTAACATTATCAGACTGTGTGTTTCAAATGGGCAAGAATCATCAACAGTAGGCTTAGCTGGAAGATTACTGTACAATCTTGCCTAGATTATCAGCATTTTGACGTTCTATTGTATCTTATGCCGATTTCTTTGGAACTCCCGGATGGATTTACCAACAAATAAACAAAAAAAAAAAGTTTCCAAAAGTGAGTAATGACTTTGAGATGTCACTTTCAGGGTGGGCATTTGTCACTAAGACACTGTTCATAGACATCAAGAAAACGGAAGCTAATCTTGTCATGTTCTCGTATAGTTAGAACACAAACAGATACATTGGAGAAAAACTTAACAAAGACCTCCTACCATGATCTTATTTTCTCACAATCCACCTTTCCAAAATACTGCTATGATATTGCCAACCATTTCCTTTCAGACTCTTCACAAATGAAAGAACGATAAGGTAAACACAGGTTGAGAGGCTATTATCTTCGACTCTGATCAGAGTTCCAAATTACACATGCAAATTGCTTTGACGTAGATGCAACTATTGAAAGGGAAAAATTAGAAATTGAGATTCTCTTCAAATTGGACTCCAAAAGAAAAAGAAAATACAGTGCAGAGTAATCAAGTGCCTGCCATGTGGCAAATATTCCATCAAAATTGCTTATCCCATACATAGATATCCATAAAATCTTTGGATATACGTCCGCAAAATTCAAGCAATGCTAGAAGGTCAAAACTTTCAGGTCTGAAACAGTTCTTTCAATATCCCTTAAGAAAAAAGTAGTAGTGTCAACAAACTAAACTGTAGCAACTCTCTATCTTCTCATATAACATGCAGACCTCAGGAAAGAGGAATTTAACCAGGAAGAGTAATCATGTGTCTTTTACGCGATTCAAAATTGCTTTCCATCCCACAGTTGATTAAACAGATACTTATGTCCCTAATCATTCAGGCAAAGCCGCAAGGTTGCACTGACAGTCAAAACAGCAAAGATACTAAGCTGGCAACACTCGATCTTCTCAAACAATATGCAGACCTCAGGAAAACTTTAAACTCGTTATCAACTAATCTTGCTCGGATGTATACATATCTCCAGAAATTTCAAAATCTTACTTTAATATCCTCCTTCGAGAAACATACAAGTTTTCCCAAGTGCTTGTATGAAGGAGAACCCAATGACCCTTTTTTGTACCTTGTCTCATTTATGGACACAGTCAAAGTTCTTAAGTCAAAGAGCTCACAATTACATCTTTCAGCCCAAGAAACCGGATGTTGTCCAACTTTAAGAGAACTAAGGGAAATAGTTTGCCTCGGGATGCAAATAACTCTAGGTCCCAGACAGCAGTTATCATCTCCGATCTTTTTAATTCACAAAGCTAGTGCATAGCACCAAAATTTAAGAGCCCATAGAAGTGGTCCTTAAGGAGAGCTCATCAAACTTAGCATATGCTTCCATGGTCCCGTTTTTAAGCTACCTACCATACCAATTGTGTAGTTAACCTAATCCTCTCATCTGCCCTCAAAACAACATCAAGGATACATGAAACTCCATCAAACCAAGCCAGAAAGATTACACGCAGGAGCAGATGAATCTGTGGGTGGAGAATGATGAATGAAACCCCAAAATTTTACTCTAATGTGAATTGAAACTTCACTTTCTTCAGCAAAAGTGATTACAAAAGAGTACATTTTGCTCCCTTGGCCAAAAGAAATGCTCAGATATGCATACTTTGAGCCCTCTATGTAACCTATTTATTTAGTCTACACCTGCAGAACCCTCAAAATCTCAATTATACCAACTGCAAGTATATAAATTACTGACAGAACCATATAACTTGCTAGCACAAAAAAGGGAAAATAGTACACAAACATGTAATTAAAGCAGGAGAGTTCTACAAGGACAAACCCAGCCCCAATGCCCCCACTCAAATTAATGCAAAAAGGTACATCTAGCAACAAAACTAATCAAGAAAATCTCAGGAAAATAAAACCCTTATATATATATAAAACCAAAAACCAAAAACCAGAAGAAAATTGAATAGCTTTAGGCATACCCCAGAAGATTAACTCTAAGGTGAATGCTAAGCTCAACGAAGAGCTCATACATCTGGCCCACATCAGCTGCGTTACCATGTGAGTAAAGAAGAGTGGTCGTAGCCATCGGGTATCGTACGTAAATCGCCACAATTTCATTTCCTCGTCTGGTCGGCAGCTTCAAGACGTCAACGTTTTCCCTGTGCGGAAACGGCTCCATCAGCAAAAGCCCAGTGGCTTCGTCTGTAATTAACTTGTATGTTGGTGGGTTTGGCGGAAAAAATGCCATCTTTGCAGCCATTGATGACGTCATCCCTCCCATTTCCGACCCCCAAACTTCCACTTTCCTCCACCCCTTTCTCTGTCTACTGTGAGTGCTTCAATTTCTATTTGATTTGTTTAATTTCTCCTGTTTTTCTAACAATTGGAAAAAGCAGGAAGTAGCTGCTCAGGAAGGGAATTAGTGTGTGCTTTTGTGTGAGTGAAGGAGATCTTAGTGTGCGAAATGAGTCTTTTACAAAAGCGAGAGCTTTTCTGCACAGTAAAGAAAGAAGATATTGGATATATCGGGAGGGGTGGAGACTGGAGAGTTCAGGAGCAGGGACCATTTGGTCATTCCACAATATTCGTGTTACCTTTTCTTTTCAAAAGATTTTAAAATTTCCTTTTTTTTTAAAAAAAAAAACTCTTTTAATGACACGAGACAATATCTATCTATAGCTAAAATGACTAGAGTAGGTTGATTTTTCAATAGTTGAACGGTTGAACCTCCACAAAATTTCATTGATTTAGAAGCGACCACACTCTTTTAAAGGCACCATGATTTTTATATTTTAAGCATCTCAGTTGTCTAAAAAATAGGGCTTTGTTTGTTTTGGATTTGGTTTAGTTTTGAGTTTTTTTTTTAAAATTTAATTTTATTTATTTTTATATTGTACAAAACGGGGGACCAAGACCCCCAAAATACTAAAGCCTAGGCCAGAGAACGCCTCTTAAGTCATCCAAAAGAAAGCTCCTCAAATAGTCCGGAGGATTATTTATCATAGCAAAATTGGAATCAAAAGAATGCCCTCTAGAAACAAGACAATCCAAAGCACGGTTCCTTTCTCTCAAGATATGTTGTATGATGCTGATGTGCCTAAATCGTACTTCGGTCCTGATGTGCCTAAATCGTACTTCGGTCTGCGGATCCTTATTCGGGTCCGGCCGACCACCGACATTAGTGGATGAGGCCACTGGCCATTACAGCCCGCAAGCTCGCAAGCCAAATTAGAGCCGTGAGCCTTCAGATCAATTCCAAGCCCTTAACCCTATGCGACGACAAAAAGGGATTAGGAGGCCGATACGCTATCTCATTTAATAAACGGGTCCGCCAGCGACCTCGACCATAATATTTAGAGGAAGAGCTACCTCAAGTCCAGCGAACAATGATACAAACGATACAGGGATCGGCTCCGCTACGAGCCCGCTACTGTAGATAAATATCTATTTGGTATTATATGTCATCATTTGTAATTAAACCGACTTTAGTCGGTGGCTCCCCCTATAAATAGGGGAGCTATGTAACTTCTTAAGCATGGACAAAATGATATAAAACAAGTGGAAAAGCCAAATTGTCCCTTTTCTCTTCTTAGAAAGCACCATCGCCGGAATCCATTGCCGCCACCGGGCACCACCGGCTAACACCACTTTTATAGCCAGATATCCTACGTATAAACACCGATAAAACAATCTTGATGATTTTGACATCATCAGTTTGCTCCGTTACCGGGAAAATTCATAATCTTTCAGCCTTCCGGTGAAGAAATCACCCAGAAAAGCCTGAATACGGCGGAGAGGCTGATCGTCACCTTCATCGCCCACCCAGAACCAACAGAGTTCTCACCCGAAGAAGAAATCACCCAGATGGCATCATGTCGAATGAGGTAGCGTTATCACGAGTTTGCATCGGAGAAATCATCTCTCGTAGTGCTCTTCATTCAAATCACTCGCCAAAAGGAAAAAAGCTTTGGCGCTTTCGTCATATCACTAGGAAACACTCCCCCTCAAAAGAAATTCCGACAATGTATACCTCTCCTACTGAAGGTTATACCAGTCTCTGGGATGATTGCATTTGAATCATCACCTTTTTTCCCAGAAATTGGTATCGACTGACCGGAGCTCGCCTGAGTTACCACCGTCCGAGCACATTCTCCCACCAACTCTCAAAGGGCAGTACAACAACTAACAACCCTCCAAACCACTTCGGCAGAAGGCACTGTGCAGAGCAGTTAAACCTGTCAGACGGAGTAGTTCACTAACCAGGAGCAGGTTGTCAGAGTAGGTAATAGTAAATGAAATGACCCCAGTCGGCAAGCTCTAAGTCCGACCTCGGCAAGCTCTAAGTCCGACCTCAGCTCGGCCAGCGAAGTCCGACCTCGGCAAGCTCTAAGTCCGACCTCAGCTCGGCAAGCTCTAAGTCCGACCTCAGCTCGGCCAGCTCTAAGTCCGACCTCACCTTGGCCAGCTCTAAGTCCGATCTCAGCTCAGCTAGATCTATGTCCGACCCCGGCAAGCTCTAAGTCCGACCTCACCTTGGCCAGCTCTAAGTCCGACCTCGGCAAGCTCTAAGTCCGACCTCGCCTCAGCCAGCTCTAAGTCCGACCTCACCTCGGCAAGCTCTAAGTCCGACCTCACCTCGGAAAGCTCTAAGTCCGACCTCAGCTCGGCCAGCTCTAAGTCCGACCTCAACTGGCAAGCTCTAAGCCCGGCCTCAGATTGTGCACCATCCAGAATTTGTTTCCAGCAAGCTCGTCACATCATAGCTCCGATCTTACTCGAAACAAGGGGCCGCATACTGGAATTTTTCGTTCGTCACTGCGCATACTCAAAACTTATTTCATCCAAGTTCGTCCTCAATCTTGCTTGAAACAAGGGGGCCGGAGGTGGAAATATTCAAATAGATGGGAATGACCCGAATTCGACATTTATTTCAACCAAGCCCGCAACGACCTTGCTTTAAACAAGGGGGCCGGACATTGGAATTTTTTGACTCAGTCGTCAAGTTCAACCGAAACAAGTAAGCCTTTTAGCTCAATTATTTTTAGCAAGTTCGATGCTTTAATTTCCTCGACCTCTCCAAAAACAAAGGGGGACCTATATATATACGATACGTTGGACCCAAATAGAGAACTCGAAAAAGATGAAATATTTCGAGCAAAAGTAAGGGCGCGAGCTCAAAATTACTTTGGGAAAATTATTACCAAAAAACAAAGTAAACATTTATTACAAGCTCCGTATCAGCGAGCTCTTTTATTACAAGCTCCGTATCAGCGAGCTCTTTTATTACAAGCTCCAGATCAATGAGCCATTTTATTACAAGCTCCATGTCAGCGAGTTCATTTTATTACGAGCTCTGTTACAAGCTCGCCGTCAACATGGTATTTCTCACCAACAACATGTCCGTCGGCTTAATAGCGCGGCACCAACAAGCTATAAGCAAAATCACTTCGAGGCAAGACGCTTGAATTGCGCGGCCCTTAGTGAACAAGTCGCTTCAGACGACAAGGTCCCAATAGACCCAAAATCACTTCGAGGCAAGATGCTTTAATAGCGCGACCCTTAATGAACAAGTCGCTTCAGACGACAAGGTCCCAGTAGACCCAAAATCACTTCGAGGCAAGACGCTTGAATAGCGCGGCCCTTAGTGCACAAGTCGCTTCAGACGACAAGGTCCCAGTAGACCCAAAAACACTTCGAGGCAAGACGCTTGAATAGCGCGGCCCTTAGTAAACAAGTCGCTTCAGACGACAAGGTCCCAATAGACCCAAAATCATATTTGGAACTCGCCCTCGAGCGAGCATTTATAAGTCCAACCTCAGTTCGGCATCATTTTTGGAACTCGCCCTCGAGCAATCATTTTATAAGACCGACCTCCAGCTCGGCATCATATTTGGAACTCGCCCTCGAGCGAGCATTTTATAAGACCGACCTCTAGCTCGGCATCATATTTGGAACTCGCCCTCGAGCGAGCATTTTATAAGTCCGACCTCAGTTCGGCATCATTTTTGGAACTCGCCCTCGAGCGAGCATTCTATAAGACCGACCTCTAGCTCGGCATCATATTTGGAACTCGCCCTCGAGCGAGCATTTTGTAAGTCCGACCTCAGTTAGGCATCATTTTTGGAACTCGCCCTCGAGCGAGCATTCTATAAGACCGACCTCTAGCTCGGCATCATATTTGGAACTCGCCCTCGAGCGAGCATTTTGTAAGTCCAACCTCAGTTCGGCATCATTTTTGGAACTCGCCCTCGAGCGAGCATTCTATAAGCCCGACCTTTAGGTCGGCATCATATTTTTGGAACTCGTCATCGAGCGAGCCCCCTACATGACTAAAAGCTCTCAATCCACCAAAGGCTAAAAAAATCAACATTACAAGCAACGAAAAGACCTACTCTGAGTACGGCGCTTAGGCAAAGCTAACAAGCGATCCGCCACAACAGCGAGCCATCACAGTATTTCAAGGTAGCAGATCCGCAAACAGTATTACTTCCCGCCTAACATTTCAAGAAAATGATTAAGTCACGGAGTAGGGGGCCATTGATGTGCCTAAATCGTACTTCGGTCCTCGGATCCTTATTCGGGTCCGGCAGACCACCGACATTAGTGGATGCGGCCACTGGCCATTACAGCCCACGAGTTCGAAAGCAAAATTAGAGCCGCGAGCCTTCAGATCAATTCCAAGCCCTTAACCCTATGCGACGACAAAAGGGGATTAGGAGGCCGACACGCGATCTCATTTAATAAACGGGTCCGCCGGTGATCTCGACCATAATATTTAGAGGAAGTGCTACCTCAAGTCTAGCGAGACAATGATACAAACTACAGGGATCGGCTTCGCTACGAGCCCGCTACTGTAGATAAATATCTATTTGGTACTATATGTCCTAATTTGGAATTAAACCGACTTTAGTCGGTGGCTCCCCCTATAAATAGGGGAGCTATGTAACTTCATTACGTATGGACAAAATGATATAAAACAAGTGGCAAAGCCAAATTGTCCCTTTTCTCTTCTTAGAAAGCACCATCGCCGGAATCCATTGCCGCCACTGGGCACCACCGGCTAACACCAATTATACACTTTTATAGCCTAATATCCTACGTATAAACACTGATAAAACAACCGTGATGATTTTGACATCATCAGATGCAATTTCAACTTCTCTTCAAGTAAGTTCTACAATCTTCAATGAGGGGACCTTCACTAGAATCCCATTCTCCATCATGGTATATACTGGTAACAGCAGAGAGAGAGTCTGATTCAATGATGACGTTGCGGTAGTTAGCTTCCCAAGCCAATCTAAGAGCCTCTCTGATAGCTTTGAGCTCTGCACAAAAAATAAGACATGTATTAGCATTCCTTAAGAAACCAAACAACCATTTACCTTCGTGATCTCTCGCGAGACCCCCAATAGAGGAAGAGCCCGATTGATTATTACAGCTAGCATCGGTGTTTAACTTGATCCAATGCAGAGGCGGGGATTGCCAGCCAACCCATCTGATACCCCTAGAAAGTCTAGTGCTTAGAATCTGACTGACAATTGAGAATGTATTCATTAGCCAGAAAGACTATTTGATTACACACATTAACAGGATTCGAGATAACATTGTTGAAGAGCATGTCATTCCTATCATTCTAAGCAATCTAGAATGCCTTATTAAATAAGTATTAGCTGGCCCATTAAAGGACGAGCCAAAGATAGGAGTCTGATCAGTAGCAATATGAATCAACCATTCCTTCGTCGCAAAATTCGATTTATCAAAAAAAATTCTAAGAGGTCTGCATCTTCAGATCCTAGAAGCATAATGGCAGGATGCTAAACAGTGACCAACATCCTTTGAAAAACTGCGACATCTCCCACACAAACTAGAGCTACTCAAACTCCTCTTAAACCTCATGTAGTTAGTCAAGATCTTATCATATAGCACTAACCAAACAAAAACTTTAACTTTCTCGGGAATATGACATTTCCAAATCGCCGACCAATTAATCAGAGGATCATCATCCTGGTATTCTTTCCTCAGGAATTTAGCTCCACAACTGGCCGCATACTTCCCATTAGAAGTGAGAGACCAGAAGCATCTATCCCTCAAATCTGAATTCCAACTAAGGGGAACCCCTTTAATCGTCTCCTCTGTATTCCTAGGAATCTTCATGTGGAGAACATCAAGATTCCATTGTTTATTAACACAAATAATATCACTAACCTGTAAGTCCCTATCTCTAGGATCAATTTGATTGGAAATCAAGTTCCCGAGACAAGAACCTTGAATCCATTGGTCCTGCCAAAGATCTACATATTTACCATCCCCAATTCTCCAACAGTAACCTTCATAAATTTTTTGAAATCTTTTGAGAATACCCTTCCAAATATAAGAGTCATAAGCTTTAATATTCATGCAGAAAAGATCCTCATTTTGACATATTTATTCCTCAAAAGAGTAATCCAGAGGCTCTTGTCTTGATTAAGAATGCTATTACCGCACTTGGCCAAAAGAGAAATATTACTATCTTGATCGATGAGATGAAGGTGTAGATGCTGGCTATCTTGATTTATTCTCTTTGATTATCCTTTTATCCCTTCGGTTAGCCAACTTTCCCGACCCATTCGTTACAAGCCTCTTTGTCAACTACCCGACCTAACCCCTTGATTCCGAATGCTTAGATTAATGGAGATTGGTACCATTCTTAAGCTTATGGCTGTATCTTTTGAGTGAAGCATGTATGATTTCATATTTGGTTGCTTGATAACAAATTTGAGGAGTATTCACACACACACACACACACACACTCTCCACTACTCTTTTAGACGGCGGTTAACATGTATTTATAATTTAGAATGGTTGCATCACCTAGTTGAGATCTTATCTCTTGATGTTGCATTATCTTATCTTGTGACTTGAGTTGTTTTGTTGCTTTATTTGCTCGAGGATGATCAATAGCTAAGTGGTTGATGTAAGTCAACTAGATAATGCATTTTGCGATGTTTTTACCCCAATTCTCATGCATTTATCAATGTTTTGTATCAACTTGAGCAACTAATGTGATGATTTGGACCATTTTGTGTACATAGTAAATATTATAATTAAAAAACCAATCTGTTGCCTATTATCTAGGCCTATTAGCCAATTGTGTTATCGGATTTACATGGGGTATCTTCGTGTTTGTTTTGCAGCACAAGTACCAAGGGTTAGAACTTGGATTTTGGAGTGTCAAAGTCCGAGAGTTGATCAAGGAACAACCCATGGCATCAAGGGCGTGGAATTCACCTTTTGAAGGCTATATGGACCACGCCGAATAACCTCCATATGCTAACAGAGAGTTTTCCTTTATAAATGGCCCACGCCAATGAGGTTCAGAGGTGATCAGAGAGTTCTTCTCCATATATGGCCCGTACCAATACCAGCTGGCTTACGCCATGTGATGACTTTGAATTCTGACAGAGCATTTAATGCATGGTGTCAGCAGCCAACTACCAAGTCAGAGCTCGTCGCATGAAAAGCAATATTGGCGCACGCCAATTACACGCGAAGAGAAAGTGGCGCTCGTCAATATCACTGACGCACGCCATTATGGCAGATGGAGCAATTAATAGTCTAATTTACTCTCTCACTAAACATATACATCTTTTACACATATCTCTCAAGATCTTGAAGACACCTCCACCCCAAGGCTCTTCTAGCCAAAATTTCATAGATTTTTAGCTCTTAATATTTTTGTAAACACTAAGAATTCTTAGTTTGATTTCTAGAATCATTTGGTGGAACAAGTTCATCTCTTTTGGTGTACCATCTCCATTTAATATTTTGCAAGTTGAATGAAAGTTTCCTTCTTCAAGTTTGTAGCTTGTGGTTGGTAAATTTTTAGCCTTTATTTTAATTGTTTTCATAAATACGAATTCTAGCTTTGACATGTTGGAATCCATATTCATGAGTGGCTAGTTCTCACTAGCCAAGATAATGTTGTTGTGATAGTGTAATCTCTTTTAGTTGATTGGGAATGATTGTTTTTGTTGTTTAGCTTCAATTGCTTGTGAATCTTGTCCTACTTGCATTGTATGGCTTGTTTGTGTTGGATTAATTAACCAATGCTTGCACACACACTTAACGGAGACCGAAAAGAGATGTTAGGTGTGGGAAAAGAGGTATGAGAACCGGAAGGTAAAGTTGACGTTAAGTGGATCTCAATTTCTTATCCGGGGATGTTGACATTGTCATTGCATTCAAGTTCATATCATGTTGAATCATTAGGTCTAGGGTTCTTAGACCAAGAAGGAGACATATAGCGATTTCATTCACTCGTATCGGGGGAAATTGCTAGTTTAGGATTGCACCGGTTCACACACTTGAACACCATAGGAAGGTTGGTAGGAAATCATTCTCATGATGCTAATAGAGGTTTGGTTGATCAATGCATTATCTTGGTTAGGTCTTTATCATTTTATCACCCTTTGTAGTAGTAGAATCTTAGATACATTTACTTTCTTGTATTATTGTGACTTAGATCAAGAGAATAATAGCTTGACGGTGTTAGACCTCACAATCTTCGTGAATACAACCTTGACCACTAGACTAGACTACAATTGACCCGGTACACTACCGGTAAGATTGGACACCTAAAAAAGTATGATTAGAGGTCTTCGGTCTTGAGCCGGCTAGTCCTAATTCTTATTGCTATGAATTAATACAACCAACGAAGGAGGTTAATTGCACATATAGGCACCTACTGTCCTTTCAATAGAAGTAGTGTAATATTAGGGATTAGCATCCGTAGCTGTTAAAGATCTAAAATTCATCACGGAGTAGATCAATTCATATATTGGGGGGAATAACTAATAAATCATAGATAGACTAATACATTAGAAACTCTTGTGTGTTCATTGTTTATGTTCTTGTGCCATAGTTGGTCATAGACCGTTCTTGTGACACTCAATCCGAATTAAACGTATCTTATGAGTCTTTGTGGGATTCGACATTGACTCACCAGCACTCTGCTATGATAGACCTTGTCTTATTGCTAGTAGTTGTGCATTGCACACAGATCAACTTATAATCAAGCTATCAAGCATGATGAGTGGAAAGAAGCTATGCAAAAAAAAAAATTTGAAGCTCTACAGAAAACTCACACTTGGGAAATAGTTGATTTGCCTTTAGGAAAGAAGCCCATTGGTTGCAAATGGGTATATAGAATCAAATACAATCATGATGGTTCAGTAGAGAGATACAAATCTAGATTAGTGGTAAACGGATACACCAAAACATATGGAATTGAGTATCAAGAAACCTTTTCCGCTGTTGTCAAAATCACTACAGTCAGGGCTTTACTTGCAGCAGCAGCAGCCAATAACTGGCATCTCCATCAGATGGATGTTAGCACTGCTTTCCTACATGGAGATCTACATGAATAAGTATACATGCAACTGCCCCCAAGATGTGCAGCAAAAAAACAAAATCAAGTTTGCAGACTACCCAAATCCTTGTATGGCCTAAAACAAGCCAACAGACAATGTAATTGCAAGTTAACTAAATCCTTGGAAGATCATAGATTTGTTCAGTCTAAGAATGACCCCAATTTATTCACAAAAGGATCAGAAAAATCTTTTATTGCTTTACTGGTGTATGTAGATGGCATCATAGCAGCAAGCCCTAGTGAGCAGTTGATTCAGCAAGTCAAGGATGCCTCACATCAGCAGTTCACTATTAAGGATCTTGGAAAATTGACAAATTTCCTAGGCATTGAAGCTGATAGAACTCCTGCAGGCATATCCATTTCTCAAAGAAAATACACTCTCAACCTCCTAGAAGAATATGAATTTTTGGGAGCAAACCTGCTAAGACACCTATAGAGTCTAAGCAAACTTTACAGCATGGTGATTCACCACTTTTGGAAGATATAATAATGCATACAGATCGTTACTGGGAAAACTAATCTACCTCACTTTTACAAGGCCAGACATAGCTTTTGCAGTTCAACAGTTGAGTCAGTTTTTGGACACCCCTACTGAAAACCAAATTAATGAAGCACATAGACTGCTGAGATATTTGAAGGACAATCTAGTAAAGGAATCTTGTTTCCAGCAGAGAAAACCTTTTCTTAACAGGTTTCATAGAGAGTGATTGGGCTGGTTGCCATGAAACAAGAAAATCAGTCTCAGGCTACTTGATGTTTCTAGGAGATGCTCTCATCTCTTGGAAGACAAAGAAACAAACTACTATAGCAAAAAAATCTTCAAAGGATGAATACAGGGCTTTGTCAAATGCAGATTGTGAATTTCAGTGGTTGATTTACATCTTACAAGATTTGAAGGTTCCTATCCATATGCCTGCTGTGTTAATTTGTGACAATGCGAATGCCATGCACATTGCTCATAATCATGTGTTTCATGAAAGAACAAAACATATTGAGATTGATTGTCATGTTTTGAGTGACAAAGTCAAAACTGGACGTGTCAAACTTCTACCAGTAAACACAAAAGAACAAATAGTTGACATTGTCACCAAAGCCTTTGATGCACCTATTTTCTCCTATATGCTAGACAAATTAGGGATATCAAAGATATTTCAGAGTTGAATGTTGAGTGCAAGTTGTTCATGTACCACTCTCAGCTTAATGGGGTGTTACAGTATAAGAGCTGAAGGGAATGCTGAGTGTTGTCTGTTGATGAACTCAGCAGATCACATGAAGTCTCAGCTGACTTTTGAGTAATTTAGTGTAGAAAGCGGTTATTCAGTTATAGTTTGTTGTAACTTTTTGTAACTTACTCTTAACTGATTCATGAGGTGTATGAAGCTATAAATACCTCATGATCTACTATATTTTAACTCAACTTGTTGATTTTAGTTCATTAATAATAATTCCGTATTTTCTTTACTTTCTGTTTGTAATTCTACAAACTTCAACATACTCGGGTAGGGGTTATTTTGTAAGATTCAAAAGTTTAATGGTTGTATTTTATTTATTTTGCTAAGAGTGAAATTTAATTTCCAGATATGGTGTCCTGAGTATGAATCAAATTTTAGTAGTTCAATTGTGATGCAATGGGTAAATGTAAAATTTAGTGCGGTGCCTTAAGTAGAATAGCATGTGGGAGAGTGTGGTGCCCTTTAATTTGGGTGTCAAAGTAGATAAACTGTGGTGCCTTTAAAGGCCCATTTTTATTCACAACGAAAGACTTCTAGTTAGACAATTGTTTTTACTAATACGCTTCAATAGAGCCTTACTTTCATTAGATTCATATTTTTTCTTTTAAAAAAGTATTTCTTATGATATATCTCGGACTAAGCTTGTCTTTCTCTCCAAACAGCTCTCATAGGCGAAGCTTGAAGATATACTTTCCCACCAACTTCAAAATCAAGCAATCCACCGTGCTTATTCCCTCAACCCTTCTGACGATTGTGATCCTCTTTCATACGTTCACAGATCAACAAAACCTTCTCTCTAGATTCTTGCACCAACTCTGGACATGTACCTTACTTCTCACCGACTTCATCCTGACACATTGGAGACCGACACTTCCTTTCATAAAGTGCTTCAAATGGGGCCATCTTAATGCTTGAGTAATAACTGTTACTGTAAGGAAACTCTGCAAGCAACAAGTACTTAGTCCACCTACCACCAAATTCAAGAATACAAGCATATAACCTATCCTCAATCGTCTAAATCGTCCCACCGGACTGACCATCTGTCTAAGGATGAAATTTCATATTTATATTCAAATCTGCACCTAAAGACTTCTACAAACTCTTTCAGAACTATGTCAGAAAATGACTATCTCGGTCAGAAACTAGAACTTCATGCAAGGGAACCACTTTATTGATATAAATCAAGGCCATTTCCTCTAAAGGTGTATCATTTTTCAAAGCCAATAAGTGAGCACTCTTCATCAAACGATCTACTATAACCTGTATCATATCAACGCCTCCCACTGAACGTGGCAACCTTGTGATAAAATCCATCGTGATCTTCTCATTACCACTCTGGAATATCAAGAGGTCTTAACAAACATAAGGGTTTTTTATGTTCTGCTTTAACCTTCTGATAAACATCACATCGGGAAACATAAACGGAAATCTTATGCTTCATTGCTCTCCACCAAAAGTGGTGACATAAGTCTCTGTACATCTTAGTAGCACTTGGTGGCATAACAATTGATTGATGATTTTCATCCAAGATGTTTTCTGTGATATTCAACACTCAAGAACACACAAACGTCCTCTAAACCAAATGAATCCATCATTTAAAATCTCAAAACATGTATATGACTTATCAACTGATTTCTGCTTCCTCTCTTGGAGAAAACTTCATTCAACTGCATCTCATTATTCATATCGAACAAAGTAGGTTGAATAGAAATCACAGAAATAATGCTTCCTCTTGCAACTGGATCATAAACTTTTATCCGAAGACGGACCATCTGATCGATAATCTCCTCACGACTAGTGACAGTAGACAAAGCTATCCTACTCAAAGAATTTGCAACCATATTTGCCTTCATGAGATGATAATGAATATCATATTCCTTGACAAAGTCTAGCCATCTTCTCTACCACATGTTTAGATTTTTCTGCATAAAATAATTACTTAATACTCTGATGATCTCTAGAAACATGAGGCCATACTCCATACAAATAGTGTCCCCAAATATTCAGAGCAAAGACAACTACAACTAACCCCAAGTCATGTATACGGTAATTCTTGACAAGAATATTCAAATGTCATCAGAGAATCAATTACTTTACCATTCTGCATCAAGACACATCCCAAACCACATCCTGAAGCATAAGTACAAATGTCAAACTCCTCAGATGGTACTAGTAAAGCGAATACTTGAGTTGAGAGAAACTTCCATTTAAGCATCTGAAATTCCTTCTCGCATTCATCTAACCATTAAAACTTAAACCCTTTCTGAGTCAACTGAGTAAGAGGCATAGCTATCACTAAAAATTCTTTGACAAACTTCCTATAGTATCCTGTCCAACCAAAAAAACTACGGACCTCTATCACTGAGGTAGTTCTAGGCCATGATACAACTAGCTTAATCATACATAGGTCCACCACAATTCCATCCTTGACATGATATGGCCATGAAACGCAACTTGATTCAACTAGTTATATCACTTACTAAACTTTGCAAACAACTTTTTATCCATTAAGGTCTGCAACACGTCTATAAATACTCCTCATGATATTTCTCATCCTTACTATATTTCAGGATGTCATCAATTAAGACAACTACAAAACTTATTTATTTAAGGAGAGAACACTCGAATCATTAGATCCATGAAACTAGCCGGCGCATTAGTCAAACCAAAAGTCATGATAAAAAACTCATACAATTCATACCGTGTACATGACATTGTTTTGAGTATATTTGCCCAGCAGATCTTGATTTGATGATAACTAGAACAAAGGTCCATCTACGTAAACATCTTTGACCTAACTGATCAAAAAGATCATTCATCATAAGAAAAGGATACTTATTCTTGATAGTTAGCTTATTCAATTCCATATAGTCCGCACACATTCTTATAGTGCTATCATCATTCTTTACAAAAAAACACTGACGGGTCCAATGGTAATGTACTTGGCTATTATCTTCGTTTCAAGGATATCCTCTGACTAGTCTTTCACCTCCTTGATCTCTGTTTGATCCATTCTGTAAAGGTTTCTTAGAAATTGGCCTTGCATTAAGAACCAGATTAATCTAAACTCTATCCCCCAATCAAGGGCTTCCTAGGTAAATCATCTAGAAACACTTCCGGGAACTCACTAACCACTGAAACATCTTCAAAATTCAACCTTTCACTGGGCCGAGATCCTTCCTTAGCATTCACTGTGAAAACTCAAAAGATCTCACAACCTTCCATCAATCATTCTACAGCTTCCAAGCCTGAGATGATAGTAATATTGGGCTTGAACTCAAAAATTCGCACGAAACACAAATTCTGAGCTATGCAATCTAGATCCACATAATGGCATGCTAACCAATCCATCCCATGTATGATATCCATATCCAGGGTATCCAAAACTATCAGATCTACATCAGCTCTATTCTTGCCAAACTGAACTTTACAACTTCGTACAACTTCATCAACATGTGTAATGGCATCAAAGGGGTATAGATCATCAAAAGAGGAGAAAATTTTCTAGGAAAACACTTCATCTTATGAACCATGTGGCAAGAGATA
Organism: Gentiana dahurica var. dahurica; assembly: GCA_024500145.1. NCBI lineage: Eukaryota > Viridiplantae > Streptophyta > Magnoliopsida > Gentianales > Gentianaceae > Gentiana > Gentiana dahurica. The sequence continues at coordinate 72,993,289 of CM044905.1, forward strand.
AAATATTGGATGCTCATGTATCAAACAAAGTAATAGCGTAAACATAATTAGCATAGATAAAACCTAACACACAAGCTAGATTCAGATAAGGAAAACCCATAAAGCAAGGCAACAAAAGAGATGATAAAAAGGATACACGTCATAATAGACTAATCTGCTTTGGCTTGCATAGCATCCAAAGCAAACACCCTAGAAGATCAAGTTGTCTTTCCCTTAGGGGCTGTTCCGGGAGGAGCTGCTTGAACATGCTTATTAGAGCAATCCTTAATCATATACCCAAGCTGAACCCACTAGAAGCACACAGACATACCGAAGAAAAATTCCCCTCAATGATGTTTCGATAACTTTGGACACAAAGGACTATAGAGAACTACATGAGCTGGTTTCTTATCGGAAACTGGAGCCCTATTCATTTGCATTGCATCATAAGGCCTCTTATCACCAACACGTATTGTATGAATCTTGCTCAGATTCTTAACCCTACTAGCATGATCTAACAAATCATCCATGCCACGAGGAGGAACACCAGATGACCTGTGCGGACGCCATAGCATAGGCCTTCTTCAAACTTGTCTGTCAACATATTCTCTTTAATCAGCATTAATATTTTAGGTACATTTTGACTGAGCTTATCAAACTTCTGGGAATAATCTAGATTTGACATACTCTCTTGACCCAAACTAGAAATTTTTGTTCCCTTCTATGAACGTGCAGATGTAATGAAATACTTCATATATAATAGATCCTTAAAAGCCTTCCAACTTTGAAGAAGTCCCCTAGTAGATTATGTTTCTTCAATACACTGTAGTCCTACTTCTCTCATAACGGATGCACCCAAATCTGCCCATTTGTCCTGATGTACTTCCAAAGCTTGAAAGAATCTTTCCATTTATCCTCCCAATACTCTACTCTCCCCAAACAACCTGTTAGGAAATAAACTAGTTTAATGCAGCGGAATTTAAAATTTGATTTCGATCCCAAGATCGACTTCGTTTAATACAATAAACACGTTAAGTAGGTAGGCGGTGATTACCTCGCTTGATCTAAAAGATCTACGCTTTGACCATCGGAGAGAGTAGTAGTTCGTGCAAGCTGTCCACATTCCGGCCTCTATCAATATCCACACGAGCACCTCGCCGGAATCCTCCTTCGATAGCTACTAGAAAAATCCAGTTGCTAGACCGGCTTTTTATCTCTCTCTACTAAATCTCTCTCTAAGAAGCTCCCAGTTTATTTTTTAAATTAGAACTCTTCTAATTGTGATGTACAAAAGAGCTAGCCAACCCATTTCTTATATAGGGTGTGGCACCCCAGATGTCTCCCAATCTGATTGGGAAAAGCTTCTGTGTAGATTAATGAGAAAGAAAACATTTTACTTTTAAAATAAGGAAAATTGATATTCTAGATTTATCTCATTTAATTTAATATCTCATATTAAATAAATACAAAATATTGTCAATATCTAATATTGAATATCTTTATCTTATTATCATGAATCTATTTCATAAGTCTATTAATATCCAATATTAATATATGGTAATACCATTAATTAAATTGCACAATCCAATTGTATCTTATACACAAGAAAGTGGAGCCCTATATGCTAATAAATTGGCATCCGGAATATTATTTAATTAATCATTATAATTAATATCTTGTATTTAATTTATTCATAATAATTAAATACCACCATATTAATTTAATCACAATAACACTTTATAGTCGAGATAAACTTTCCTTATTTGGTTATCACTATAACCGAATTTTAATCCGGCTAGATGTTCTTATGTGTGTGACCCGATAGGCTTCCGAGTTTGTTGGCCGTAGACATAAAGTGCAAATTACGAAAATGCCCTTTCATACCTAACGATCAGGGAATAGCATCTAGCAACACGCCGTGACCCCCAATCATCGGAAGAGTCAAAAAGCAATGACTACTACCTTTCATGTGAAACAGTTACCGTGTAAATAGAATCCTATCGCTGTAATAACATCCATACAATCATATCTCGAGTGTCAGTACATCAATGATCGTATCTTATAATCTGGATATCATGCTCTCTCGGAATAACTCATTTACTCTCACTTTGCAAAGATTCTTGAGAGCTAGACATTCCTTATAAGAAGGCCATTACAGATATTTACTCCTAATCATAAGATACGCGATTTCCGGACGAACAAACATGTATCTTACACATGCTTCAATATCACACCCGAGCACTACCGCATGATCGCCACATGGCTAGGGGAAACCTGAATAGTTAGTCTAATCATATTATCAATGTCCTGCTTGACAGTACATACGACTAGAGACATTTAAGTATCAAACTTATTAAAGTGAGTTGAGATCTCATCCACCATAATCTCTATTATGATTTCTTTGACACTAGAGACGTTACTATATATTCAATAACATAAATGGTTCATAAAGATAAACAAAATATATAATAACAAAAGTGCTTTTATTAATCATAAAAAAGTTATTACATGAACTAAATAGACTGTAAATGACCTGACCCGGTCGGATCCGGTCCAACCCAATTGGGTTTAGGACACTATTTCAATAATCTCCCACTTGGCCTAAAGCCAATCACCCATATGCCTAAGCCCATGCATGTGAACATGTTTCTCATGCTTTGCCTGGGACAATGCATTGGTTAACGGATCAGCTATGTTATCATCCGTGTGGACTTTTTCTATTTTCATATCTCCTCTATCAACTATCTCTCTAATCAAGTGATAGCGCCGTAGCACATGTTTGGACTTCTGATGAGACCTTGGCTCTTTCGACTGAGAAATTGCCCCATTATTATCACAATATAGTGGTACTGGACCTTCAATTGAGGGAACCACACCAAGTTCAGTAATGAACTTCTTCATCCAAACCGCTTCCTTTGCCGCCTCCGGGGCTGCTATATACTCGGCTTCCGTTGTAGGGTCTGCAGTAGTCTCCTGCTTGGAACTCTTCCAGCTAACTGCCCCGCCATTACGCGTGAAAATAAATCCAGACTATGAATTTAAGTCATCCTTGTCAGTTTGAAAACTGGCATCTATGTAACCTCGTAATACCAAATCATTGTTCCCAAAAACTAGGAACATATCCCTAGTACGTCTCATGTACTTGAGAATATTCTTGATTGCAATCCAGTGACCATCACCTGGATTTTTCTGGTACCTTCTAGTCATACTCAGAGGGTCCGAGACATCCGGTCTAGTGCACAACATGGCATACATGATGGACCCGATAGCTGAAGCATAAAGGATCTTACTCATATATGCCCTTTCCTCCTATGTCTTAGGACACATTTCCTTCGACAGGTAGACCCCATGTGACATGGGAAACAATCCTCTCTTGGACTGTTCCATGCTGAATCTCTTTAGCATCTTGTTTATATAGGTGGATTGTGACAGACCAAGCAACCTCTTAAATCTATCTCTATAGATCTCGATTCCCAAAATATAGGCTGCTTCTCCCAAGTCTTTCATAGAGAAGTTCCCGGATGACCAAACTTTAACCGACTGTAACATAGGAATATCATTTCCTATGAGCAATATGTCATCTACATAAAGCACTAATAAAACAATGAAACTCCCACTAACCTTCTTGTAAACACATGGCTCATCTTCGTTCTTGATGAAATCAAACTGTTTGATTGTCTTATCAAAGTGAGGATTCCAACTCCGAGAAGCTTGCTTCAATCCATAAATGGATCTTTACAACTTGCACACCATCCTAGCATCATCGTTTGGGAAACCCTCAGGTTGTGTCATGTACACTTCCTCAGACAGATTCCCGTTAAGGAAGTTTTCACATCCATCTGCCAGATTTCATAATCATGGTATGCTGCAATAGCAAGTAGAATTCTAACGGACTTTAGCATATCTACTGGCGAAAAGGTTTCATCATAGTCAACTCCTTGTCTTTGCTTATAACATTTTGCCACCAACCTTGCCTTGTAGGTAGTCACATTACTATCCATGTCCGTCTTTCTCTTAAAGACCCATTTACACCCTATAAGAACTATTCCTGCAGGTGGATCAACTAAGTTCCAAACTTGGTTGTCTTTCATGGATTCCATTTCAAAATTCATGGCTTCTAGCCATTTCTCTTTGTCATGCCTCATCAACACCTCCTCATAAGTTTTAGGGTCCTCATCTTCTATAAGATAACGCCAGTGTACCTTTCGGGTTCACGATGATCCCTAGTGGATCATTGAGATGTCTGTGTTTATAGAGCGTGTGTCTGCACCTCATCTATATGTGGTGTCTTCTCTACTTCCATCAACTGTCTGTCTTTAGTATGTGGTTCTTGAATTTCTTCAAGATCAATCATACTCCCACTGACCCTATCCAGAATAAACTCTTTCTCTAGAAAGTGGCCAGTCCTGGAGACAAACATCTTTTGTTCTCCTAGATGGTAAAATTGGTATCCTCCAGTTTCTCTAGGATATCCCACAAACAGACATTTGTTAGATCTGGCCTCTAATGTATCGGGCGTCATCCGCTTCACATAAGTCAGACAACCCCACGGTTTAAGATATGCCAGACTCGGTTTCTTCTTATGCTATACCTCGAATGGGGTAGAGTCAACCATCTTTGATGGAACTCGGTTAAGTGTGTAGGATGTTGTTTCGAGAGCATACGCCAAAACAATTTTGGAAGGACTGCATATCTCATCATGGATCGCACCATGTCCAACAAGGTACGGTTTCTCCTCTCAGACACGCCATTCATCTGAGGCATTCTGGGAGGGTTCCATTCAGGTAGAATCCCATTCTCCTTCAAGTAGTCATTAAACTCTCCATCTAGGTATTCTCCACCTCGATCGGATCGAAGTGTTTTGATTTCTTTACCTAGTTGGTTCTCCGCTTCACTTCTGAACTCCTTGAACTTTTCAAAAGCTTCAGACTTACACTTCATTAAGTATACATAACCATAACGAGAATGGTCATCAGTGAAGGTGATAAAATAAGAGCATCCTCTTTTGGCTTGAATTGACATTGGGCCACAGACTTCAGTATGTATGAGCTCAAGCAATTCGTTGGTTCTTATCCCTTTGCCACTAAATGGTGACTTTGTCATCTTGCCAAGTAAACAAGCCTCGCATGTATCAAACGATTCATAATCGAAGTGATCCAACATTCCATCTTTATGGAGTTTTGAAATGAGATTCTTATTTATATGGCCAAGTCTACAATGCCACAAGTAGGATTCATTCAAGTCACTTGTTTTAGCTTTCTTGTTGTTTATATTAAGTATATCAACATTCATATCTATTATGTAGAGACCATTGTCAAGTTTGTTAGTACCATAAAATATTCCATCACGTGAAAAAGAACAACATTTATTTTTAAACATAAAAGAAAATCCTTCAACATCCAATGCTGAAATAGAAATAATGCTCTTCGTAAGAGCAGGAATAAAATAACAGTTATTTAATTCAAGTACTAGCCCACTGGGCAATGAAAGAAAATAAAATCCTACAGCTAGGGCAACAATATTTTCTCCATTTCCAACACGCAGGTCCACTTCTCATAAGAACCACATCCACTATCTATTACCTAGTGGTTTGACTTAGAAGAAACAATATTGATCTCAATCATAAACATACCTGAAGTCGAAACATCATTATGCTTGTTCATGTTGGTGCTCAAGAAAGCCTTGTAGTTTCTCCTCCAATGATCAGTCGGGCCACAATGGAAGCAAGCATCCTTGGATTTGTCTTTGGCTATCTTAGGATTCGGTTTGGTAGCCTCCTTCGCCTTCTTGATCTTCTTTTAGGCCTTTTTCTTGCCCTTGGAAGAAGTTACGAGCAACACTTCCTTACCCTTGCCAACAGTGCCTTCAGTAGTCTTGAGCATGTTCAATAACTCCAAAAAAAGAGGAATCAATCTTGTTAATATGATAGTTCATCACAAACCGCGAGACAGAATCTGGTAGAGATTGCAGAATCAAGTCAACACTTAACTCACGCCCCATCTCATGGCCAAGCTTCTCAAGCCTCTCTATATAACCGATCATCTTCAACATATGTGACCCAACTGGAGTACCCGGAGCCATCTTGCAACCAAACAATGCCTTCGAGACCTTGTACCTATCAGTACGAGACTAGGAAGAATTGAGCTCCTTCAGGTGAACCATAATGGTATCAGCATCCATTGACTCATGCTGTTTCTGAAGTTCCGGTGTCATAGAAGAAAGCATGATACAAGTAGCCTCCACACTGTCAGAACAGTGTTTTGCATGCTTTTTAACCGACTCCTCATTAGTAGCATCTTCGGGGTCCTTAGTTAAGGGTTCTTCCAAAACATAGCCAATGCCTTCATGTCTCAAAACGATTTTGAGGTTTCTTTCCCTGTCGAGAAAGTTTGATTCATCAAGTTTTTTTTCAATGATAAAATGAACATTCAATTTGTTTGACATTTATACAACAATAAAGTAAAGATAATATAAGTAAAAGTTCATGCATACAAAACCAAAAATTTGCAGTTAAAAATTTCTCTCGTTTTTCTCCCACTAGCCAACTACTCCCAATTGGCTTTAAAAATTCTATTAATTTTTTAGTGGCTGAGACCCAATCTAGTTATCTCGATTCCTGACGAGTGCCGATCAATCGAGACAATTTCGAAAGGTAGGTACTCCTACCAGTCGCGTCATATGCGGCTCCCAGTGGTTGACTAGTCAACTCTTGATGATTCACATCTCTATGTGATAGACAACCCCTCGTCTCTAAAATCAGACGGTCCTGAAGAGGGCCAATCACCGCAAGATTCTAGTCAAGTCATAACCCAATATTCGTGATATCTCATGCAATCATATCTCAATAACGACAATATACCCGATGTAGGTCAACTCCCGACGAGGGCCGATCAGTTGGATCCAAACAAGAGCTCTTCACCGTTGCTATAATATTGGTAGACTTATTTCGACTTGATTTTTATACGTGGGAGTAATTTTAAATTAATTCACTTAATTAATTTTGAATTAATTCATTTAATTAATTGCGGTCTCATCTAAAACGTGCTTATTTCTACGTTATCAACATAAAGCAAAACATACACCATTGTGCGCACAAAAATAACCGGTATGATCATAGACTTTTCCTAGGTGCGGTTTCGAATACAAACTGAGAAACCACGGGTCACAATCTAATGGTAGCCGCAACCGCCAATAGGATCTTTAATGCGGCATTTTCAATGGGATCTTTATTCGTCATTCTGTGGTCTCCGTCTTCTGCTCACGGGGGGAGCTAACGAGAATAGGATAAAGGCAGAAAGTAAACTAGGTCACGTTCTTCATAACGACTTAGGACAATTTTAAAAAACCAACAGAAGATAAATCATACACATCTATCCTATTGGTCGAGACCATGATCAATCGGGGTCCATATAATCATATTATATATACCCAAAATCATCCCATACAATAATATCTTATGAAAAAGACAAGTTAAAATTTAACTACTTGCGACTTATTTTATCAAATCAAATAATCAATCAACATTTAATTAATTAAATGATTTCAATCGAAATAAAATTAATTATTAATTTTAAACGATTTAAATTTCAATTTTAATTAATTAGAACTATTCAAATTTAAATCAAAATTAAATTAGGTCTCTTTAGTTTCTTTCCTTTTGATTTTTAATCAAAAGGGATTTTGATTTTTAATCAAAAGGGATGCATTTGGTTTCCAAAACCAAAAGGCATCAACCTGGGCCTTTTCCAAAATCAAAATTTTGAAAAGGGCCTAGGCCTAGGTCTTTTTCCACAATCATATATTTTGTAAAGGGCCTAGGTCTATTCCAAACAAAATTTGGAAAAACCAATATTATTTAATGCCATGTGGCATCCCAATAGCCTAAACTATTTGATCCATTGGTTAGCCATATGACACCAACTAAACAAAGAGATATCAATGGACAATAATAATTCACAAAACGATAAAAAGAAGATCGGGGTCCACCGCATATGGCCGGCCGACGGAAGCAGCCCTAAGGCCACCGGCGGCGGCGGCGGCAACACGGTTGGGAGCCGCCGCTTCGCCCAGCCCCCAAAACCTGACGTCGGCCTCTTTTTTTGTTTCTCGTTTCGCGAATCTAGACCTTGCATCTATTGATTAATTACTAAGCAATTTAATTAGTGCTTATTGCTTAAGTTCAAGTTCGCACCGATAACACTGTTAGGAAATCAACTAGTTTAACACAGCGGAACTGAAATTTGATTTCCGATCCAAGATCGATTTCATTTAATACAATAAAAACGTTAAGTAGGTAGACGGTGATTACCTCGCTTGATCTAAAAGATCGACGCATTGACCGCCTGGAGAGAGTAGTAGTGCGTGCAATCCATCCACGTATCCGGTCTCTATCAATATCCATAAGAGCACCTCGCCAGAATCCTCCTTGGATAGCTACTAGAAAAATCCGGTTGTTAGACCGGCCTTTTCTCTCTCTCTAAATATCCTTCTAAGAAGCTCTTAGTTTATTTTGTAAATTAAAACTCTTCTAATTGTGATATACAAAAGAGCTAGCCAACCCCTTTTTTATATAGGGTGTGTGACGCCCCAGATGTCTCCCAATCTAATGGGAAAAACTTTTGTGTAGATTAATGAGAAAGAAAAGGAAAATATATATTCTAGATTTATCTCGTTTAATTTAATATCTCATATTAAATAGATCCAAAATATTGTCAATATCTAATATTGACTATCTTTATCTTATTACCATAAATCTATTAATATCCAATATTAATATATGATAATACCATTAATTAAATTGCATAATCCAAGTGTATCTTATACACCAGAAAGTGGCGCCCCATATGCCAATAAAATTGCATCCAAAATATTATTTAGTTAATCATTATATTTAATATCTTGTATTTAATTTCTTCATAATAAATAAATAACATCATATTAATTTAATCACTATAACACTTTATAGTCGAGATAAATTTTCCTTATTTGGTTATCACTATAATCACATTTTAATCCGGCTAGATGTTCTTGTGTGTGTGACCCGATAGGCTTCCGAATATGTTGGCCATAGACATAAAGTGCAAATTACGAAAATGCCTTTTCATACCCAACGATCACAGAATAACGTCTAGCAACGCACCGTGACCCCCAATCATCGGAAAAGTTAAAAAGAAATGACTACTACCTTTCATCTGAAACAGTTACCGTGTAAATATAATCATATCGCTGTGATAACATCTATACAATCGTATCTCGAGTGTCAGTACATCAACGATCATATCTTATAATCTGGATATCATGCTCTCTCGGAATAACTCATTTACTCTAACTTTGCAAAGATTCACGAGAGCTAGATTCATGAAGGCCATTTCGGATATTTACTCCTAATCATATGATACGTGATTTCCGGACGAACAAACATGTATCCTACTCTTCAATATCACACCCGAGCACTACCGCATGATCGCCCGATGGCTAGGGGAAACCTCAATAGAGTCAAAGCATGACAATCCACACCGTGATGCCATGAAGACTCCAGTCTCAAGATAATTACACAACTGCCACATACTACGACACTTAATGTAAGTGGGTCAGTCTAACGTACGCATTCTCTAATACACGTCCACGTCCACATATAGTGCAAGTGTCTCTACACTTAGATAAACGAGATCTATCCCTATCTTTAATAAGATAGAAGACATCCAATACATGCTAGTCTAATCATACTATCAATGTCCCATTTGACTGTACATACGACTAGAGATATTTAAGTATCAAACTTATTATAGTTAGTAGAGATCTCATCAACCATAATCACTATTATGATTTCAATTTCACAGTTTGACACTAGGGACGTTACTATATATTCAATAACATAAATGTTTCATAAAGATAAACAAAATATATAATAACAAAAGTGCTTTTATTAATCATAATAAAGTTATTACATGAACTAAATAGATTGTAAATGACACGACCTGGTCGGATCCGGTCTAACCCGATCAGGTTTAGGACACAATTTCAACACCACAAACACCTATGAAACCGGAGCACGATTCTTCTGCATCTCCGTGTACCAAAAAATCATCTTTGCTTCTTGCACTATTGATCTCTCTTCGCACAACTCCCTGAACATCGTCTCATCCCTGTCATTCATGTCCCTTATATAAGTCATTAACATCAGAGCAAGAGAGACACTCTGAGATATACCAGAACCAACATGAGATGAGATAGGTCATAGAGTAAAATATCCTTTAAATAACCCTGGGAAAGGAGCTTGCTAGAACTGAGACAAGTGACTCTACTGCTGGTAAGCAAAGGAACCGTGAGGTGGATGAGGTGGAGGATAAGGAACAAACTGGGAAGAGGATGAAGGCACCTCAAAAGAAGCCTGATGATGAACCTATGATGCATAGCACTGAGTATGCTCTTGAGACTTCCTCTGAGTCATTGCAGGACGCCGGGGTAAAACATTATGATGAGCTGGACCAAAAGACACTTAAGGGACTCGCTCAGACCGATTAGCCAATGAGCATGTGTTACACTTTCCACATGCAGTGCTTGAGAAAGACGATGTGTTAGAAGCACTCTTATACTAAGATTAAAACCTAAATATTAACATTCTAGAGAATATTGTTTATGCCCTAGTTTTACTAACTAAGCCTATAATACCAACTATGACGCCCCACTTTTTGGATACCGAGTTCTTATTCTGAAATGGAACGTTTGGTATGTGAATTTTTGAGAAATTCTAAAACCCATGTAAGCATGACTTAATATCATGGTAATGAATGACGGAGCGGAATAAAGGAAACATGCAAAGACTCGGGGAACATACCTTTAGGGTCTTCCATAAAATCACCACAAACAAGAAAGCCACTGCTGTCAAGCTAAAATCATAAATATCTGAAATAACTATTGGAATACCAAACAATAAACATGGTTGAAAAAGAAAACTACTATAAGTACTTGGCTTCCATGCTTTATTAAAGGAAAGAATGTACTAAAAACAACTTCTAAAACATAAAGAAATCAATGACTTCATTCTTAAGTTTTCTCTTCAAGCCGATCCTCTACTTCTCATGAACTTGCATATCTTATTATTCTTAGTAAAGGAGCAAGCTCATGCATAACTTAGTAATTAAGGAGTAGATGATCAATATAGAGATTCATGTTTGTTAAATGCTGATAGAAATGACAAGAATGTACTTCATCCAATTTACAAATTAGTTGAAAAACAACAACTTGAATCATTGTAAAACTATTAAACGCATAACTACAAATAGTGTGTAGAAAACATCTTTTTATTAACTACTTCATTTTGTCTTACACATACTTTTTCAGTTTCATTTATTATTTACCTAATATATTCATGCTCTTGGTTCAATATTCATATTCATGTTTCATACTCCGACACATAATACCGGATAGTCAAGGGAATAATGTATGCTACCACCTAGCATGAGGGCACCGTGCAATTCAGGTAATATGATAAGTAAGATCACAATATTCGGTGCAATTCATTGAGCTACAACATGGGTAACTAGCCATAAATCCGACATTATACGAAGATCATGGCAGTCGGTGCAATACATCGCCGATAACTATACTTTATGAGGAAATATGGGCAGTCACATAAAGCATTTAAGAGGACATAAGTTCATGTATAATCTGTGTACACTATGTGATCATACAAAGGTCATGTCAACACCATACTACCAACCTACCTCCACTATTCGTAACAATTTACATAAACGTTTTGCATAATTACCGGAAAGCAGTATAACATTTGAAAAAACTTTGTACAACACAGCATTGCCAGAAACCAGACCTTAGAGTTAAGTTGGGTCGGTTCACCGACAAGTGCTATTGGGAAATAGACCGGGCCAAGCTATCAGGTCCGTTTCCTGACCCCAAAACTACCCGATAATTACTCTACACAAGTAATTATGTCCAAATTTGTGCAGTTTAAGAGAAAACAGTAACTAAATAGATTAAAAGAAAATTTTAATTGAAGATATAGGTTTTTTGATAAGATGACCTCCTTACGTTATCGAAGCCGAATCTACAAACCAAACTACATCTATCATTCAAATCTGTGGGAATCTATGAACAAGTCACGAATCTAACATGAATACTAGAAAATCTTGCATAATCAAGACCAAAGATAAGAACTTATATGAAAAGATTATACTTTTTCCTTTATAAGGAGATTCTTAATTCATACAACAAGCTTTTGCACCCTGACCCGCTTCAAAATCAACACTCTGATCTATAAAACGAAACTACAAATGATCAAATCGAGGTGCCTAACTCACTACGGCCGGTTTACCCACCACACCCTTCGGGAAAAAACCGACTGGAGCTGCTTCTCTAGACCCAAAAACATGATATTCTGAAGTCTAAGACTTACTGGAGTATTTTTATAGACTTTTCAGACTTCTAAGTCAGTTTCTCTTATCTTGAGGCCCAAGAAAACGAAAAAGAAAACAAACCTCTTAAAAAACATACCCTTAATAGTAGAAAGTGAGAGATTTTACCTTTGACGGCTAACGAAAAAATGTTTAGTAGTACTACCTCTGTACCATAAAAAATGTCCATTTTTTTTTTTTAAAATGAATTGTTCCATAAAAAATGTCCATTTAGAAAACCAATACATTATTTAATGCACATTTTCCAAACATACCCCTATCATAACATTTAATGTTTATACATTCATTTCATATTCCAAAAAACATTTATTATATGATAGGGGTATATATGTCGATCAATACTTAAAATACAACATATTCTTTTTTTTTTCTTAATCGGTGTGCATCACAAAAAATGGACACTTTTTCTGGGACGGATGTAGTACAAAATATTGCAATTGCAATATTTATGTAGACTTTATTCACTGGTATGAGTAGTTGAGTACTACGTTATTTAACTAAATTACTACCTCCGTCCCAAAATGTAAATCCTTTTAGGGTATTTCACATTGATTAAGAAAGTTGGTTAAATTGGTTATGTGTCATTAATTTTGATGGAAAAGTCTAAAATAACCTTTGATTATTATTAATGTAGAATAGTAAAATGTTGGTGAATAGATAATAAATGAGGGGAAAAAATAGGAAAATGTAATAAATGCTTCCTTGGTTATTTAAATGAATTTATATTATGAGACAAAACAAAAAAAAAGGTAAAATGACTTACATTTTTGGACGGAGGTAATATTTTTTTTTTTTGAAGAAATATTTAACTTAATTAGTGTGGTACATATAAACTAAAAAAGTCAAATACGAGCTTTTTAATTGATTCTTTAATTCATCATCCAAATACCTAACTCTAATCCAATGGTCTCACGCTAATTTTATTTTATTCCTAAAACAAATGATGTGTAGCTACTTAAGTATAGACTAACAACAACTTAGAATAATATTAATGAAGTTAGTTAGTTGATACATAATTTAAAATTTAAAAAAAAACCCTTTATTATATGGATTTTTCATTTTAAAACACCATCAGCCCGACAACATCAACAGATTTCTTGAAATAGATAGGACTTAGCAGAATATGTGTCCAAAAGCAACAAAACTTCAAATTGAGAAGCTTCAAGATACATAGTTGGATAGTGATGATGATTTGTGAGAAGTAGCTGTCATCAACACCCCCCACCCCCACCCCACCCCTCAACCCAAATGCATCATATTGGTCCCCTCCCAATCACATGAGACCATAGAATATAAGGAGTATGTCTCTTTACTCGATGACACTTTCCTTAAAGCTCAAAACTTGGCCACATGCTTCCAGCAAATTATATGATGCTTTAATAAATATTGCGTACACTTCAATGGATGTGAATGTATTAGGCCGCGCGCCTAATAATATTGTAAGTGATGTTACATGGGAAACCATGTTCCGACAGTGCCGCATGAATTGGGTTTTTCATGGAATATCAGCCTTTGAGAGCTTGTCTTCTTTGTTTAACCTTGTCGATATCACATATATATATTGGACGAAAAGAGAATAAGAAATATTGACGATATCATATATATATATTAATAAAAGTGAATAATGTCACATTGTAGAAATAAACCATTTTTGTTTAACCTTGTGGAAATAAACCATTTTTGTTGAAGTGACATATGGTGCATGCAAATGTTGGCCATTTTGTGTATTAACCGAACTATCGGGCCAAGTGGGAGAATGTAAGAAATGTCTAATTCTAAGATAATGTTTTAATTAATTATAATTTGTTATGGTTACTAATTAGACATTATTTATGGCCCAATCTTATTATCTGTCATTAATGTGGACATTATCTCACATTAATACATACGTTATCTCCCATTAATACTGTGAATCGGTTACACGTTGGTTTATTAAACATGAGTTAAATATAATTTCCTTGATGGATGGAAATTAACTACGGTTACAAAATTGCACTTGAGTCCCTGGTCTCGCCTATATAAGCTTGTGATACCATCAGTCCAGGGCATTCTGTAAGGCATAGACTAGAAGACTCTGTGAGTACTATAGTTTGTTTTTCTATCTGTTCTTGTCAATGTTGTAGATAAAGATGGAGGTAATATCAACTATGAGATCAAGCTATTCTTTGATGGTGTTTTACACGGTAATCTGAATAACAATGGATGTAGGTATGTTCCTGATTTATTTCCGCTGCATATTTTATGATACCCAGATATTTTGGATTCTTACAAAGATTTCTTTAAATGAAAAGAAATTTCAAATTGATGTCTCTGTATTTTTAGCATGGATGCTGTTGGAGATATAAGCTAAACCCATGAAGTAAGGGTTTGAAACTTGTGTTACAATCAACTTTAAAGTGTATTTCAAATCTTGTTACCTCTAAAAATACTACTCGTAGAGTAAATGAGGTTTGAATTTGGAATCACTTGATTCAGATATCGGATGAATGAGAAATTAATGACTAGATTTGGATGAAAATATGTAGGAGATGAGAGTTGAAGGGAGAACCTCACCCCATTCTCCCACATTGGTAACTTGAGGTTTGGGAACTCAAGTAACAAGAGCTACTGCGACTCTTATGTATGTGCACCAAGGGGCAAAACACTTTTGTGCAGAGGGAGGACTTAGATAATTCCACATGTGTGCGCCGCCGCTGCTGAATTGTGTCATCCGACCAATCAGAATTCATTGAGTCGTCCGACCAATCAGAATTCAAAGATGCATCATCCGACCAATCAGATTGAAGTAATTAAGTCGGCCAAGACTTAAGTGGGTCGGCCAGAATGACTATTCCAAGGGGAAAAGTCAGCCGACTTAATGACATGTATGTTTTCGCCGGAGCTTGAATTTTTGAAGTGCCTCTAAATTCGAGATGTGAAGCCGTTGTATCTTAGGAGACAGTTGTTACTACATTGGACACCATACCGGAGCAATTTGTCCTCAGGGAAGAGTAACTATTCGCCTCAGTTTGATTTATAGTTCTTTATTTTATGCATTGTACTTGTATTTTCATTGTTCGAGTTAGATTTGTACTGTAAAATAGTTATTTTGTTAGATCTAGTTAATAAAATGAATTTGATTTTTGTGTTATTTATTTTTCATTATTATTTTTCCGTAATTACTTCCGTTAATTATGGATCTGTTCCGTAAATCACTCCACACACAATACACTTTCTCAACAAATGCAGTATTATTATGAGATGTAATGTGTAAGGGGTATAAGTAAAATGTGTTATGAGACACTAGTAATTTCCTTTATAGGATAATGTGAGTGTATAAGAGTTTGTGATGTCACGATGTGGTGTAAATAAGGAATGAAATACACGTTGTATAACATAATGACAAAAATATTGTTTATTCTTTCAATTTTTTTTGCTTTGTAAATTCTCTAAGAAATCCATGTAGGTATCAGAGCTTGGAATTGGCTAAATCTTGAACCACCTCATATGTAGCACAACTCAGGCTTCTTCAACTACCGATCGAGATGGAGAATCAACTAACCATCACAATAGATGGAGCACTAGATTCTACAAGAGGAGGAACCAACTTCAATTGAGTTTCTGGGACAAGATTAGAATGATCATTCTTCAATGGAATCCCAGAGAGACTGTCTCTTCTGGAATGACGGTAAGATAATTATTTCATCCCAACATGCAAGCAATTGCACTCTTATGATATTTATTTCTTATTGGATCATGTATGAATCCCATCAAATATATTACTTTTTTGGATAAAATTTCTTTATGAAATTGGCTAAAAATATTTTTTGGCATGTGATTGTGTCATCCGACCAATCAGAATTCATTGAGTCACCTAACCAATCAAAATTCAGCGATGCATCATCCGACCAATTAGATTGAAGTAATTAAGTCGGCCAAGACTTAAGTGGGTCTTCCAGAATGGCTTTTCCAAGGAGAAAATTCAGCCGACTTGATGACATGTTCCGCCAATCATATTTGAACATTGACTCATCCTGTCCACTACATAAAGAACCCCATTGATGAAGGTTAGAGCATCAAATTTTCTCGCTTCTTTTCCACCACAAAGAGTCTCTAATATAGATCTAGTTCTTGAGTTGAAGAGAAGTCGGAGCACTTTGTAAGTTTACAAGATCTCGGATTTTTGAAGTGCCTCTAAATCCGAGACGTGAAGCCGTTGTATCTTGGGAGACAGTTGCTACTACCGTGGGCACCATACCGGGGCAAGTTGTCATAAGGAAAAAGTAACTAATCGCCTCACTTTGATCTCTAGTAATTTATTTTGTGCATTGAACTTGTATTTTCATTGTTTGAATTAGATCTATACGGTAATAGTTATTTTGTTAGATTTAGTTAATAAAACGAATTTTCTTTTCGCGTTATTTATTTTATGTTATTATTTTTCCCTAATTACTTCTGTTAATTACGGATCTGTTTCGTAAATCACTCCACACACGATACATTTTCCCAACAGATGTAGTATTGATAGAAGATATAATGTGTTAGTGGTATAAGTAAAATGTGTTATGAGACACTTGTCATTTCCTTTTTAGGATAATGTGATTGTATAAGAGTTTGTGATGTCACGAGGTGGTGTAAATAAGGATTGAAGTAGAAATTGTATAATAATGAAAAAAATATTGTTTATCCTTTCAATTTCTTTCGCTCTATAAATTCTCCACGAAATCCATGTTGGTACAGAGCTTGGAATTGGCTAAATCTTGAACCACCTCATATGTAGCTCAGATCTGGCTTCTTCAGCTACTGAGATGATGATTCAACTAACCATCACAACAGATGGAGCACTAGATTCTACAGGAGGAGGAACCGACTTCAATTGAGTTTCTGGGACAAGATCTTCTGCATTATTAAAAGGATCATTCTTCAGTGGCATCCCAGAGAGACTATTTCTTCTAGAATGATGGTAGGATCAATCTTACATCCCAACATGCAAGAAATTGCACTCTTATGATGTTAATTTCTTCTTGGATCATGTATGAATCCCATCAAATACAATGTTCTTTCACCACTCTTTCCTTCTCCCTTGCTTCCACCACCGCATCTTAGTCCACTTGGCTCATCTCCCGTGACTGGTGCACTCCTTACAAGTCACCAAAATCACACCTGCAAAGTCAAGCTATATAGTTCTAACTATCTTCATTGGAGGTACATTGAGTTACCTATCATTAAAAAACACAAGCTTAAGAACTATGATCTTAGAGATGTTCCTTCCTTCTTCGTACTTCCATATCTCTCTATCAACGCATTCAGACATCAAAATAATAGATTATCAATTTCAATGACTAAACAAACACTATTGAAGGTGGTAGGACTACTATAGAGACCTTGTTTAACAATCATTCAGATGAAAGGATGATTAAATACAAGAGTGCTCTTACCAAGGCTGTCAACATATCGAAATATATGTTGTATTATCTAGCTCAAATTAAGTCATATTCAAATAATTTGGTTGTTTCATGGTACACCATATCCAAATATGAACCTATTCTTACAACCCATGAAAGACTGGACAAGGAGTATGAGGTTGGTACTATCAACATCACAACTAAGGCAGGGTCCCTTGCTTGGCAGAAAATGATACCACACGAGAGATTAATGTCTATGTTAACTACTACAATGGATTCTATCTTTCCAGGAGGTATATATGGATTGCTTGAGACACCATTGGATCAAACTCTTTCCTTAGCCATTTTAGAAATCTCATCACATGTTCACCCTCCATGTGGTCCAGCAAGGTTTTCATGTCATTACAATGACATTGAGGTTCACATGTACATGAAGGGTTCGGCCTAATGATCTTGATTTCTTCCCAAAGGGTCATAAACTATGTGGAATACCGATTCACACAATTAGAACCTTGTTTTAAAGAGTTGATTTCCACAAAAAGATCAGAAAGCTGGAAAGAATCAGCACTGGAAAAATGATCGGCAATATTCTTCCATACGGCATGGGCATTCCAAAAATACAACAAACTTTAAGGAATTGTGTTCTGCACTGAGTTCAAAATCAATGTCATCACCATCGTATCACATTGCCTCCAAGCTTGGAAATCAGAAGAACTCACTTTGGCTTCTTGATTGTTCCATCGACAAATTTATACTTGTCCTTCGTTATTAAGGCAATTTCCATGGACATCTTCCAGAGATTGTAATTGTTACCATTCATCAAAGTTTGGACAAACACGAATGAAGGATTTTCATTGGGATGAAGGTAAAATGGATTGCAGGGACTCAATTCTTGCTTCTTCACTTCCATAACTACAAGAATACCTACAAATCCTGGAAAGAAAACTCCAAGCTTATTTTCTAAACAATAACCAAGAATTGGATTCTTTAAAAAACCATTAGAATTAGCACACAAAACATGATACCATGTTGAAACTTATGAATTTGGAAACGCAGGAAAAAATAAAAGCGAAATTATCATTAACAAGTAAAATGATCAAGTTAATTACATGATGTTCATGATAGAGTATTTACAGATGATACTCCTCATAAGTTAGTTACAAACGGTTACAAACTGTTATAACTGTAAATGTCTATTAAAAGTACAACAGTCTAATTTCACAACTGAGTCTACATCACAGTTGAACTGTTTCTCGTCTAAATCTACTAAGGTGACTGCTACAGCTTTGAATCTGTTCAGCTGACTGTTTCAGCTATGAATCGATCTGTTCACTTGACTGTTTTAGCTTTCAAACATTAGTTGACTATTTTGATGTCACAAGTATGTGCCCATCCTGCTTGCAACCAACATATATTTATCCTTACCATATATGTTAACCGATTGTGTTATATTATGTTTCACCGGGAGCTTATTACGTCTAAAAATTCTACTCATGGAGTAGATAATGTTTGGCTTTGGAATCACTCGATTCGGATATCGGGTAAATGAAAAATTAATGCCTAAAGTTTGTTGAAAATATGTAGGAGATGGAAGTTGAAGGGAGGACCTCAACTCAATCTCCCACATAGGTAACTTGAGGCTTGTAAGCTCAAGTAATAAGAGCTAGTGTAGGCTCTTATAGATGTGCCCTAAGGGGCAAGGCACTTTTGTGCAGAAAGGAGTACTTAGATAATTCCACACGCATGTGCCGCCGCCGCCGTCCATCCTTCCGGGTTAGGTGTTACTATTAATTTTTTGGACAAAATTTCTTTTGAAATTACTCAGAAATTAATTATTTAATTGTGAGGCGGTTGGAAGGTTCCAGAATAGTGTGGAAACGCGTAATTAAGTCGGCCAAGACTTAATCAGCGTTCGGCCGAGATCAGATTTTCCTTGAGGGAAAAGTCGAGCGATTGAGTCATTCGACCAATCGAATTCATAAGACATATCATCCGACCAATCAAAATTAATGGTGAAGTCGGCTATTAAGGAATTTCGGCTTTAAAGAATTTTCGGCCTTAATTACTTGTCCAAGGGAAAAAGTTTGATGACGTGTTTCGGCCAATGATATTTGAGCATTGCCTCCTCCTCTCCACTATATAAACAATCCCTTGGATGAAGATTCAAGATTTGAGTTTTCTCTTGTCCTTTCCACCAAAAAGAGTATATAGATCTAGGTATTGAGACGAAGAGAAGTCGGAGCACTCTGTAAGTTCGCCGGAGCTCGATTTTTGAAGTGCCTCTAAATCCGAGACGTAAGCCGTTGTATCTTGGGAGACAGTTGCCACTACCGTGGGCACCGTACCGGATCAATTTGTCTTAACGAAAGACTAACTACTCTCCTCAGTTTTATCTCTAGTGCTTTATTTATGCATCGAAATTTTTTATTCATTGTTCGAGTTAGATCTGCACGTAACATTGATTTTGTTAGATATGTTAGATAATACGAATTTATCTTTTCGCATTATTTATTTTATAGTCTAATAATCCGTAATTAAGTCCGTTAATTACGGATCTATTCTGTAAATCACTTCACACACGATAAATTCCCAACAAGCTTAAGACAAATTTAGGGATTGCTTTACGGTATTGTTTTAACCAGTTTGTGCTGCAGAAACGAAATTCATTCGCATTGTTAATTGATTGAGTGTATAAATTATTTTCTTAACAAATACGTTTAAGGATGGTTTCTTGGTAAGACAAATTGGTTGGCTTTCTGTGGTAATCACATATGAATATTATTTTCTTAACATGTACCATACTAAAGAGATAATCGGATGACTTGATTAAATGCCCTATTGATTTGGATCCTGATTGGTAAGGCATTATGTGTCTTCAGCATGGTTTGTTTTAACCAATTTATTCTGTCGATTTGGTTCAGTGTATAGAGTGAATGTTGCTGCTTTCAAATCTATTGATGGTTCATGCGGATTTGCTTTATTCTCGTGCTTCTATTTATTTTTGGCAGATCCTTAATTGCTGAAAAATTGTTGAATAGTTGAATACGAATCGGATTGATTGATATATTTAATTGAGATCCTTCGAAATCGATTTTTGGTTCCGGAATTTTGACTAATTATAAATTCGGGAAATAAATCAAAACATATATTACGTGGTTAGTTAATTTTGCTGTGATGTTCCTTTATATCTGTGCCGTTGATATTCACAATATTTTGAGTCTGTACAACAAGTTTCAATCATCAATTACCGGGGGAAATTATTAATTGTTTGTTTTTGTGTGCAAACAAATCGAACAATGGAGGAATTGAGGAATTTGCCATACCGAGTTGTCGCTAATTGATTGATTCGCCTTTTATTTGTGCAATAAGGTGGATTTGGTTTCCATAATTAATAGATATACGAAAGTGTATTTTGCATACTATTGGGTCTATGTTTGCTCCATCACATAGGTTTAAAGGCTTTTTGATAATTGTTGGATATACATAAGTTATTCTATTGAGCACACGATTTGTTTTAGAGGCCTGTGTGGTGTTTTCCCTTTCAAGCCATCTTATTGGAAAGTTATAAAACTTTACATTTCACCTAAAGAAAAATATTTCGGACCCCGCTGAAAACTTTATCTGGATCCGCCACTGCTTACCAGAGTGGATTTTGTTGCATATAGTGGTGACCGTATACCTTCAGTGACATGGTGGTCATAGTAGATGTCGGAAACAGTATTTATATATATTCGCTTCTTACAAAATTATGTTGCGACTTACGACACGGTTGTGTAGTAAAACATGTTTTGGATTTATATATTTGAACCTTGATGCCATTCTATATTTTGAAGCAATATTCATTAGCTGGCACCTTGTTTGTGATAGAATTTTTCAGGAATTCTTCTAGAAATCGTGATCGTCGATCATGCCTCACCAAAAATATGAGCTAATTAGTCATGGAAATTTGAGGTTTACGGGTGCATTGGCTTATACATGTAATTTTGTTGGTTTGTCTGAACATAAACTAGATATGGTAATTGTGTTGATCTTCTGTTCACTAAAGAGAAAATCAAAGGATACATCAAGGTGAATCCATATGTGACTGTGTCTTTTGTGACATAAGTGTACGTGTCTGTTGTGGCACTAGACGTAGCACCAGCAATCGGTTAATCTCATCCATTGGATGGAGAATTGCAACGAACGATGATCAAACCGGATTGACCAGTCCGTTGAGCACAAATGTGATGCTCCGTATAGAGCTAGTGAGATTGACTTTAAGATTTGCTTACATGCTTGAGTAATATTGCTTGTGACACTATGACTAGGACTTGCAAATTTCAAATTCGTTTGTCCATTGATGAACATGGTGTTGTTACCAAATTTGAAATTTGATCCTAATCACAAGTGTCTAGTATGTATTGAAGCCATGTTGGCTAACTCAACGATTGACCGCTAGAAAGGCACACAGGACCTCTAGATTCGCGTAACCTAGAGGTGATAAAAGTATCTCGTTACTTTTATTGATGACAGCATCGAATATTGATCCGCTGAAAAGCATAGATAAGGCTCATGACGCCTTGAGGGTTATCATAATGAAAGTGAGAATAAACATGGAAAACAGATGAGAGGCATCCGTAGTGATTGTGGTGGTGGATATGATGTGTTGTTTCACTAGTCTTGCTAAAGGCCCAACATCACTCATCAAACAACTACACCATACACACCTAAGTCAAGTGGTATTGCTGAATGCAAGAACCGAACTCTTAAAGAGATTAAGAATGCTATGTTGATAACTTCGGGTTTACCTCAGAACTTGTGGGGGAAGTTGTCCTTTCTGCAAAACTCATTCTGAACAAGATCCCTTCATTGGAGAAGGATGACACCTCGTAAGAGTTGTGGAAAGGCAAGGTCTAGGTACAATTACTTGGAAGTTGGGGGTGTTTGGCAAAAGGTAGAAGTACCTAAACCAAAGAAAGTGGAGATATGACCTAAAACTACTGATTGTATATTCATCGGATATACTCCAAGAGTAGTGCCTATTGGCTTCTGGTGCGTAAAATTGACATCTATGATGTACTGATGGTGTCATCATCGAGTCTATGAATGTTGTGTTCTTTGAAGATCTCTTTCTATATAAGGAAACAGATAGAGGAAGCATACGTAAGTTGACATATAAGTCTGAAGAAGAGAGTGATCCTCAAGATCTCGAGGAACCTCGTTGTACGTAGTATGAGGGCTATGACTTCCAAGTCCTTTGCTCCTGATTTTCTGACTTTTGTGGTAGAAAAAGAACCCATGACATTTGCTGAGGCGATGTCTACTTCAGAAGCTCATTTCTAGAAAGAGGCTATGAATAGTGAAATATAATCCATAATGCAAAACCACACGGGTGCAAGTGGATCTTCAAGAAGAAGTTAAAGGTTGATGGATCGGATTTATTGATAATTGTGAGGCATTGTTGGTAGTCGGGGGTATCGACAGAAAGAATGACTTGACTTACTCACTAGTTATGAGAATTACTTATATAAGGGTTCTCATCGATATAAATGGAGTCTATAACCTGGAAATCCTTTAAATGGATGGTTATGGTGAGTTAAAAGTAGATATGTACATGGAAAAACCAAGGGGTTCATAGTTCTAGGATAAGAGAGTAAGGTGTGTAGACTTGTTAAGTCTCTCTGTGGGCTTGAATAGTAGCCAAAGTGATAACATATCGAGTTTGACAATGTTATGTTGTCAAGTGTGTTTAAGATTAACTAGTGTGATAAATATGTCTACATTAAGAACACAACTATGTTATAGTATGTCTATGACATGCTGATAATGGGAAGTACTCGTGAGAGTAGCATGAATACGGAAAAGATGCTGACAAGGAACTTCGATATGAAGGACCTGGGAGTCTCAGATGTGGATATTAGGGATTAAGATCTCTAGAGTATATGATGGACTTGTGTTGTCACAAACTCATTGAAAATGTTCAATATCTTTGATGAAAGTCTAGTAAGCACTCCACTTGACCTAAGTATGCATTTGGTCAAGAATAGAGGTGAACCTGTGGATCAATTGAGATACTCTCAAGTGATTGGAAGTCTGGTGTACATAACCAACTGTACACAACCAGACATAGCATATGTTGTGAATAAATAGAGTAGGTTCACAAGTAATCCTGACCATAATCATTGGAAAGCATTAAATAGGTTGTGAGGTACATGAAGTACACTATAAGTCTAGGATTACGATATGTGAGATATCCCGCAGTATTAGAAGGATACTGTGATGCAAACTGGATATCAGATATGAAAGATTTGAAGTCCACCAGTGGATACTTATTCACGATTGGTGGTGCTGCTGTGTCCTGGAAGTCTACGAGACTAGCGTGCATAGCTCGTTCTACGATGAAATCTGAGTTTATAGCATTGATAAGGCTTGAGAAGAAGCTGAATGGCTTAGGAATTTCCTTGTGGATATTCCAGGCTAGTGGCTACAATCAGCATACACTGTGGTAGTAATTTGACTATAGGAAGGGCACATAGTAGTATGTATAATGTAAGTCTCGACATATACGCCGTAGACACAATACCATTAAATAATTGATCTCTAATGGCGTGATTTCCATCGATTGTGTAAGATCGAAGGAGAATCTTGCGGATCCGCTTACAAAAGGTTTAGCTAGAGATCAGATGTCAATTTTGACAACCGGAATGGGATTGAAGCCTATTATGCAAGTTTCCTTGTAGTGGCAACCCAACCATGTTGATTGGAGATCCTAAGATCATGGTTCAAAAGGGACAACTAAGCTATAAGGAACAGTCTAGCACTTACCCATTCTGAGCAAATAAAAGTGCTCTTTGCAGAGAGTGTGAGGTTAAGGGAAGCTTTTAATGATTCCTATATCTTGATATTCAAGTGAGGTAGGGCAGAATACCCTTGATAGGAGGTCACCTATGTAAGTGCTACGTGGGGCCACTTCTGTGAGAATTTTAGGGCTTGAATTCTCTCAAGCACTTTCTGAAACCAAGTGTTGTCTGGGGCCGAGACGGACACAACCATGAGAACCGAAAGGTGCTAGGGGAAATATTGTGTGAGTGGTATTGTCTGGGTTTACACTAAATGCTGAATAGTTCAAGACCTAGTTCACTGATTAGCCGAGAAATCCGATAGTACTTCACTAAGGCAGGTTCAAGGCTAGAAGCTCCCTCTCCTGGTGCAATATTTTTCTGTCTGGCTTCTCTTTAGAGTCTGCATTTGCATTTGCATTAAATTTCATTCATGTGGGGGATTGTTGGAGATATCCCATGAAATAAGGTGAAACGGTCCACTTTAGCGCAATTTTCGGATATGCTCCAGTGTGTTTCACCAGGAGCTTATTACGTCTAAAAATTCTACTCACGGAGTAGATAATGTTTGTCTTTGGAATCACTCGATTCGGATATTGGGTGAATGAGAAATTAATGCCTAAAGTTGGTTGAAAATGTGTAAGAGATGGGAGTTGAAGAGAGGACCTCAACTCAATCTCCCACATAGGTAACTTGAGGCTTGTAAGCTCAAGTAATAAGAGCTAGTGTAGGCTCTTATAGATGTGCCTCAAGGGGCACGGCACTTTTCTGCAAGAAGGAGGACTTAGATAATTCCACACGCATGCGCCGTCCATCGGGTCGGGTGTACTATTAATTTTTTTGGACAAAATTGGTTTTGAAATTAACTAGAAATTAATTATCTAATTGTGAGGCGGTTGGAAGGTTCCAGAATAGTGTGGAAATGCGTAAGTAAGTCGGCCAAGACTTAATTAGTGTTCGGCCGAGATCAGATTTTCCTTGAGGGAAAAGTCGAGCGATTGAGTCATTCGACCAATCAGAATTCATAAGACATGTCATCCGACCAATCAGAATTAACGGTAAAGTCGGTTATTAAGGAATTTCGGCCCTAATGAATTTTCGGCCTTAATTACTTGTCCAAGGGGAAAAGTTTGATGACGTGTTTCGGCCAATGATATTCGAGCATTGCCTCCTACTCTCCACTATATAAACAATCTCATGGATGAAGATTCAAGATTTGAGTTTTCTCTTGTCTTTTCCACCAAAAAGAGTCTATCATATAGATCTAGATATTGAGTCGAAGGGAAGTCGGAGCACTCTGTAAGTTCGCTGGAGCTCGGATTTTTGAAGTGCCTCTAAATCCGAGACGTAAGCCGTTGTATCTTGGGAGACAGTTGCTTCTACCGTGGGCACCATACCGGAGCAATTTGTCTTAAGGAAAGAGTAACTACTCACCTCAGTTTGATCTCTAGTCCTTTATTTATGAATCGACATTTCTTATTCATTATTCGAGTTAGATCTGCACGTAACTTTGAATTTGTTAAATCTGTTAGATAATATGAATTTATCTTTTCGCATTATTTATTTTATAGTTTGATAATCCGTAATTAAGTCCGTTAATTACGGATCTATTACGTAAATCACTACACACGATACATTCCCAACATTATATCGCCTCAAAAATGCTACAAAGGCTTGCTTTGATGCCTTGATAACTAAAGTGACGATTATATCAGTCTGGCGCAGACACCTTATTATGAAAAAAAAAAAGAATGCTAGATTATATTGATGATATATCATGTTAATTACAGGAAACTCTAAGGATCTTATAGAAAAAAATTTCAAAGAGCTCGAATCCAAGTTTCCGTTGGAAGACATAGGACTTTTAACTCGTTTTCTAAAAATATGGTAAGAACTTTCTTCCAGAATCTCTACACAGCAGACAGGGAGATCCAGGTAGCAAATTTGGAGTTCGCCCTGCCTCAACTAGACACTACAGATATCCAGCACCTCAACAGAGCCCTATGTGAGAAAGAAATTGAAGCTGCTGTCTTTGAGATGGGGGACTACAAATCCCCAGGACCAGATGGCATTCCGGCTGTTTTCTTCAAAAAATGTTCGCCTATTGCTAGTAGGGGAAGTACATGGAGTATTATTGTAGCTCAGGAAGCTCTCCATCATTTGAAAAACAAGAAGGGAAAGTCTGGTGACATGATGCTAAAAATTGATCTAGAAAAGGCATATGACAGAGTGTACTGGAATTACCTTCATGGGATCCTACAAGGAATAGGGATTAATCAGAAGCTCATAAATCTGATTTTGTTTACTCTCACATATTCCCAATTGGTGATCCTTTGGAATGGCACTAAATTAGACCCGATACAACCAGGAAGAGGGCTCAGACAAGGGGACCCTCTAGACCATACCTATTTGTGTTGTGTATGGAAACTCTGAGTGTACAAATTGATGTAGCTGTGAAGGATCAACAATGGAGACCCTTGAAAATTTGCAGACATACTCCGCCCTTGTCACACATATTCTTTGCAGATGACCCGGTGCTCTTTGGGAAAGCCACCACAGCGCAAGATCTCATCATTAAATAGGTATTGGACCAGTTTTGCAACGTTTCTGGACAAAAAGTAAGCATAGGTAAATCCAGGTTCGAAGTCCCAAAAAATATATCAATTCAGACAAGGGAGATTCTCAGTGACACTCTGGCAATGCAGCATACTGAGGATCTAGGACTCTACCTAGGAGTTCCTCTTATTCATTCCAGAATTACCAAAGGAAAATATTCTTACATCCTAGACAATATGAAGAAAAATCTAACCAGTTGGAAGAGTGGAAATCTCTCAAGCGCAGGCAGATTGATCTTTATAAAGAGCTCACTTGCCACACACCCTTTCTATGCTACACAAACAGTTAAACTCCCCCTTGGTACCTTATCAGAAATGGAAAAAACTTTTTTGGGGAGAGTGTGAGGGTAGCAGGAAGATGCACTATGTCTCCTGGAGGTACTTTTCTAGCCAAAGAAAAATGGGGCCCTGGGTTTAAAAGGCTTGCAACTAATGAACTTGGCCTTGCTTGGAAAATTAGTTTGGCAGATCCTAACTCATGATCATGTTTTGTGGGTCCAGATTCTTGTTCAGAAATATAGGAGTCCTTTTATTAAACAGAAAATCACCTGCTCCTCTACCTGGAAGGGAATTTGCTCTCCTGCTGTTGGTTTGAAAGATGGCTTTGATGTGGAAAATGACGAAATATTTTGGAAATGAGGAAATGACAGAAAATACACTATTGCTGAAGGGCATGACTTCCTCCACAAGCCTTATATACATGAAGCCGACGATGATTGGGAAATTTTGTGGAAGCTAAAGGGACCTTTAAGACTAAACTTTCATCTTCGGCAAGCCTCTTTGGATGCCTTACCGATCTGTTCACTCCTCTGCCTAAGACATGCATCCCCTACACCGATCTGCAATGTTTGCAAAGCTGATGAAGAAACTACATTACATGTTTTGAGGGACTGCCCAACAGTCAAGGGCGGCTCCAAGTAGGTGACATTGTGTCACCTGACCCCGAAAAAAAAAACTTCCTTTGAAATTTTTACACTATCTAAAATTTTATACACTAATTACTACTAACTGACCCTCTATTTTTTTTTTTTAAATATTGACCTCTGACCCGTAATCATTTTGAGAATTTTAAAATTAGTACTTATAAACTTGTAATACGGTGTAGCGTTCTCGATCCCTGACCCGTATCACCGAATTCCTGCGGCCGCCCCTGCCAACAATCCAAGCAAATTTGGAAAATTCTAGTGCCTAGAGATAGCAGGAACAACTTCTTCTTCACGACTTCGACAAAGGACTGGATCAGACAAAATATTCAAGATGGTAGCAAAAGACACCGGCCGTATAAATTTCGTGAGATGGCCTCCAGCCTTTGGTACAGGAGGAATCAGATCTATCATGGAAACAACGCTTTCTATCCACCGATTAATGTTCTACTTTCCACAATGGAAAATAGAGTTAGAAATTTACGTTTGACTTGGGGACTGGACCCTTTGTAATTTTGATGGTGGTGCTCCACTTATTTTATAAATAAAAGAAAGCTCGTTTTCAAAAAAAAAAAAAGAAGAAAACATAGTTGATATTTGCTTATCAATAGTGTTCTTGCAATTGTCTATAAAGAAAAAAGAATGCTAGTTCAAAGAATTTTGATTGGTCTTCTCTTGTCTCAAGATTATTATGCAACTCAGTTTCTAAGAAGACTAAATTGGGATAATCTGAAGCCATGTAATACTCATATGATAACGTGAAAACACATACTTCCCAATCAAGGTGAACTTATTTCCAATCATGATGTGAAGTCAGTTCATGAAAGCACCAACCACTACTCACTGGAAATCTGTCAAACATATACTTAGATGTATTAAGTGTACTTTACACCATGTACTGCGTACATTTCAAATATGATATTACTTTTGAGCTAACTAGTTTTTAGATGTTGATCGGGTGTGCTACTCACTAGATCAAAAATCAATTCCAGGTTATTGTGTTTACATTGGTTAATCCTTTGTATCCTGGAGTTAAAAGAAAAATGATGTAGTATGTTGCACGCTACAGTAATGAGTCTGAGTACATATCCTTAGAAAGTCTCTCACCTGGACTCACTTGGATCATTCAACTGCTTACTGAAATGGAAGTTCAGAACTATGGATGGCTTCCCAAGCTCAGAATTATGTTTACTATGCTTGCAGAAAGCATATAGAGATCAATGTATATATACTTTATTCAAATTATGGTGCTTAACAAACAATTGTATGTTAGTTATGATACATTTGATAAGAAGATTGTTGATTCTTTTATGTAATGTCTGTCTGTATCCAGCTCAATTTGATGTTTTTCATAGCAAACTCAATGTATTTCCATCCTATTTCGTTTGGGATTGGGGTATTATGAGGTATAATGTGTTATGGGTACATGATTAAAATGTGTTGTGAGACACTTGTCGTTTCCTTATTAGAATAATGTGTGTGTGTTTTGTTACAAACTTACAAGGAGGTGTATTTAAGGAATGAAGTAATGTTGTACTCCCTCTGTCCCATAATATAAGTCTTTTTAGTTTATAAACACCGTTTAAGAAATATCATAAATGAACAACTTTTTAAGATTTCAAAACAGTTTTTTGCATTGTTTTTTTAAGTGACTTATAATATTACTTTGTTTAGCGTAAAAGTAAAAATATAGCATTTAATATTGTATCGTTTTGTGAGAATGACATATATATTGGGACACCATTAAAAATTTAAAAAGCCTTATATTACGGGAGGGAGGGAGGGAGGGAGTATATTGTATGATGAAATAATGAATGCAATACTATTGTTTACTCTTTCCGTTCATTTCACTCGGCAAATTCTTTGAGAAATCCAAGTTGCAGGTTGTTATATCCGTAGTATCGTATGCAAAATAAAATAAACAACCAGAAAGAAGAAGAACAATTTATTTATAATCTGAAAGAAAATTACAAGTGCAATAATGGAAAAAATGAAATTACAAACAGAAAGGATATCTATAAACGACTGAGGCGAGATGAATTCTGTCCTTAAGACAAATTTGCTCCGGCATGTGCCCACGGATTATGCAATTGTCTCTCATGATTACTCAGTTTACCTGTTCAAGAGGGAGGTACTTCAACTCTGAACAAACGTCGAACTCTTACAGTGCTTCATAAACTCTTCAACTATATTTATGCAGAAGTATGATATGTGTTGTATTTGTGTGTGTTTTTCCATTGCTGTAGAGGACCATTTATATAGGAAGGAAAACATCATCAGCTTTGAAGTGTATTGATGCCCATCAGTTAAAGGAGCTCTCCACTAACTCAATTAAACTCCCACAGTTGAAACTCCACTAATAACTCAGCACAATAATGCAGCTGTTAGCAGATGAAGAGACTCACTGAATCGAATTCGTATTACCGACTCTGCTCGAATCGAATTCGTATTACTACTCAGCTCGAATTACTTATCGGAATATAGTTAATTTATTTGACAAAATCCAATCTAACTTTGTCCAAAAATTAATACTTGCCTCAGGTCCAATTCCCCAAGCCCAAGCCTAAGCTCAAATGTCAATCGAGCACGGGCACGGGCGGGCGGCAGCGGCACGCGCTTGTGGCAATTTTAGCGTAACATCGCCTAACTATAACCATTATGAACACTCTCTTTCCTTGGAGCTTATACCCTTTAACTAACTTTCCCCACTTAAGTATTGAGAAATGATTAGCATATTTCCCAATGTGGTATTAAGGAAGTTGAACTCTCCAACTTCCAAGTTTCAACACTTCAACCTTTTCAACTAACCAACTTCAAGTCTTATTTTCTCATTCACCCGATATCTTAATTGAATGATTCAAAGACCTGTGTTCATCTACATCACACGTAGATTTCAAAGTCATCATAAACTCTTGATAAACTGTACAAGAGTCTAATCGAAACCGGCTTATAAAGTGGTTGTAAAAATGATTAAAAAATCTTTTTAAAATGTTTAATTTTCCTTTTTCCCCCAATTATCTCCAACAATCCCCCACATGAATGGAAATTAATGCAATGCAGACCCTAAAGAGATTTCTGACAGAAAAATATTGCATCAGGAGAGGTAGCTCTGGCTTTGAACCTGCCTTAGTGAAATACTATCGGTTCTACCCGGCTATTCAGTGAACTATATCTTGAACTGCTCAGCATTTATTGTAAAACCAGACAATAGTACTCACACAATATTTCCCTTAACACCGCATTTGGTTCTCATGGTTGTGTTCATTTTGGCCATGAATCACCCATAGTTTCAGAAAGCGCGTTAAAGAATTCTAGCCTCTGAATTTTCACAGAAGTGGCCCCACTTCACACTTACATAGGTGATCTCCTATCAAGAGTATTATGTGATACCCCACTTTGATTCACCAAGGTATGGGAATCATTAAAAGTTTTCACTTAACCTTTACACCACTTACATATAACACTTTTATTCATAGAATGGGTAAGTGTTCATTGACCCTTCATAACTTAGTTGTCCCTTTAAACCATGATCTTGGGATCTCCAGTCAACATGGTTGGGTTATCATTACAAAGTTTTGTCGTAATAGACTTTAATCCCATTCCGAATGTCAATTTTTTGACATTTGATCTCTGGGTAAACCTTTGGTAAGCGGATCCACAAGATTCTCCTTCATTTAACAAAATTGATGGAAATCACACCATTAGAGATCAATTGTTTAATAGTATTGTGTCTACGATGTATATGTCGAGACTTACCATTATACATACTGTTTTGTGTTCGACTTATAGCCAACTGACTATCACTATGTATGCTTATTGGAGCAATAGGCTTAGTCCAGCATGGAATATCCTCTAGGAAATTACGAAGTCATTCTGCTTCTTCTCCTACCTTATCTAATGCAATAAACTCAGATTCCATCGTTGAACGAGCTATACATGTTTGCTTTGTGGATTTCCATGACACTACAGCACCACCAATAGTGAGTATATATCCACTTGTGGCTTTAGAATCTTTGGAGTCAGATATCCAATTTGCATCATAGTATCCTTCTAATATTGCTGGATATCTTGTATAACATAATCCCAGATTTATTGTAAATTTTAAGTACCCTAGTACCCGATTCAAAGCTTTCCAATGATCCTCACTTGGAATTCTTGTAAACCTGCTTAATTTATTCACAGCACAAGCTACGTCCGGTCTAGTACAGTTGGTTATGTACATCAGACATCCTATGATTTGTGAGTATTTCAGCTGAGACACAGGTTCACCTTTGTTCTTGACTAAGTGCAAACTTAAGTCAATTGGAGTTTTTACTGGACTTTCATGAAAGACATTGAATCTTTTTAGAACAGACTCAATATAATGAGATTGTGACAACGCAAGCCCATCAGACATTCTAGAGATTTTAATCCCTAAAATTACATCTGCAACTCTCATGTCCTTCATATCAAAATCCGTGTCAACATATTCTTAGTATTCATGATTATATCACGAATACTTC
This sequence comes from Gentiana dahurica var. dahurica, assembly GCA_024500145.1. Lineage (NCBI taxonomy): Eukaryota > Viridiplantae > Streptophyta > Magnoliopsida > Gentianales > Gentianaceae > Gentiana > Gentiana dahurica. The sequence continues at coordinate 73,025,941 of CM044905.1, forward strand.
CCATGATCAACATGTCGTCAACATAAAGACATACTATCACATAAGAATAAGGAGTGTTCTTGATATAGACACATTTGTCACACTCGTTAATTTTAAACCCATTTGACAACATTGTATGATCAAATTTTTTATGCCATTGTTATAGCGCTTGTTTTAGCCCGTACAATGATTTAACGAGTCGAAACACCTTGTGTTCTTGACCCGGAACTACAAAACCCTTAGGTTGTTCCATGTATATTTCTTCCTCCAATTTACCATTAAGAAAGCAGTCTTAACATCCATTTGATGGATTTCAAGGTTATAAACTGCAACAAACGCAATAAGAACCCTTATCAAAGTGATTCTAGTTACCGGTGAATATGTATCGAAAAGATCAAGACCCTCTTTTTGCCGATAACCTTTGGCTATCAATCTGGCCTTATATTTATCAATAGAACCGTCAACTTTAAGCATTTTCTTAAAAATCCACTTACAACCGAGTGCTTTATGCCCTGGTGGGATATTAACCAATTCCCAAGTGTGATTTTGCATAATGGAGTCTATTTCACTTTTGATTGCTTCTTTCCACGAAGGTGCTTCTGGATTTGACATAGCCTCAGCATATCTTCTTGGATCATTTTCTACCATATAGGTGAGAAAATCTGGACTAAATGCCGTTGAAGTCCTAGCCCGTTTACTTCTATGAGGTTCTATTTCCTTATTTTCTTGAGTGGTATCCTCTCTGGATTCATGTTTCCGCTTATTTGGACTCACATCTTCTTTGTTTCTGTCTTTATTGGAAAGACATCCTCAAAAAACACAGCGTTTCTTGACTCCATGACAACATTCACATGTACATCATGGATGTCAGATTTATGCACTAAAAATCTATACGCACTACTGTTATTTGCATAACCGATAAATATGCAATCTATCGTTTTAGGCCCAGTCTTGATTTGTTTAGGTTTAGGAACTTCTACATTTGCTAAACACCCCCACACTTTCAAGTATTTGTAGCTTGGCTTATGGCCATTCCACAACTCATATGGGGTCTTGTCCATCTTTTTCGATGGAATTCTATTGAGAATGACATTTGCTGAGAGAATGGCCACCCTCCACAAGTTCTGAGGTAAACCCGAACTTATCAACATAGTGTTCATAATCTCTTTTAGAGCGCGGTTCTTGCGTTCATCAATACAATTTGATTGAGGTGTATATAGAGCTGTAGTTTGAAGAATAATGCCAGATTGTGAACATATTGTTGGATGTAATATCGCCGGATGGATCTAGATCCGCCCGATTGCGCAGCGGAATAAACAAGAGGATCATGATCATATAAAATTAAACTACATAATTTAAGATCTACCTACAAGAAGGGTGAGATCTACTTACCAATCAAAAACGAGATCCAAAAGATTGATGAAGTCGAGATCCAATTTGAGATGCCACGATCTTCCGATGTGTGTCTCCAAGCAACAATCGGTGGATGTTGATCCTTGAAGCTTGACCTCCTTGATATGCTACCGGGAAAATCCCGAAGATTTTCCCAACTCGTAAAACCCTAAGCTTGGCCGAAATTCCTAGCTTATTTTGGTGTGTATATGTCGTGTATTGTGATGGATGAAAAGGCTTAGGAGAGCTCTCTTTATATAGGAGAGAAATCCTTGTCCTCCAAGGATTTAATAATTAATACAAAATCAATTATAATAATCATTTTCCATAAAAGATACTCCTAGAATAATCTAGAATAAATCTAGAATATTTACGAATCAATCTAATATATTTTTCTAAATTAATTATTTAACAAATAAACAATTAATCACATGTCTTATAATTAGCAAGAAAACTAATTCCTTAATAATTACCAAGACAAAAACACGCCAACCCTAGTCAAATAAGGCTAGCACACGACTTTTACACTATTGGGCCGAGTCCACGAAAAATATTTTTTCCATGTATTTTATTATTTAGTAATTAGTACAATAAATAATAAATCGCACATCAAATAAATAGTCCAACTACTTAATTATTATTTGAGGCCCAACGGCAAGAAACATATGCATGTTAGGAGAAACATTGGGGACTATGGACCTATAACCAGTAGCTACAATAAATTAAATAAAATTATTCATCGAATAGAACAATTCTTATTCAATCTATTAATTCCGGGATTACGCCACCATAACCCGAAACTGAACTCTATCGATTATAGATATATACTTGCACTCTAATCACTGAGTCGATAAGCATCCATTGATATAATCATTACATACGGACAAATCCTCCATAGACTGTTCGTTTTGATTCGGGATATTTCCGTAAACCCTTCTCAAAACATCTTATCCTTATTTACCATTAACCCCCTAGTGATCAATTAGTTCATAAATAATATAATACGAACTGGGCCCATCGATCAGTTTCTAGGATTAATAAATAAGGGAACTGTCTGTCTACTTCCGGCGGGAAGGAATGGATTCCATATCTGTGAAGTCACAGACTACTCACTCATTCCAGAATAAAGCAAACGAGAAGTGTTCAGATCACATGTATCCAAGTGATCCTTTACTAACACATCAAACCCTACTTTGAACCAAGCAGTAGACTGTGATCACATTAGGATTGAGATTAATCCATGTATGATCATCTTGTGATTCGATAAGATTTCTCGTTCACGGAATTATATCGAGAATTCAAATCAAATCGGTCCAGTCCTATATGATAGACATCATATATAAATGCCCCACTAGGTACCCTATACCGACGGTCCGGATAAGACAGTCACACCGTTAAGTGTTCTGGGCGCATTATTGGTATATTAATCATGAGACCCATACTCTGATTAAATTCACCACGGACTAACTAGTTTTAAGCATATCATCACTAACTCAATCCTTGTGTGTATGCCATACACTGAGTTATGTGATTACATACCGATATACTTAGGGTTTTCAGCGGTGTATAATATAAGCATAAATGCAAATAATAAAATGATTATATAATTCTGTCATTTATTTAAATAAAACAATTACAAAATTGTCTTTCGGGCACTACACCTAACACATATTTCATTAAACGGTGCATCATATTCATCACCTCTATCACTACGAACCTTTCTAATTCGTTTGCTAAGTTGATTTTCGACTGCATTCTTATAGTTTTTAAAACCCTCAATTGTCTCATCTTTGCTACTTAGCAAATAGACATAACAGTATCTTGTACAAACATCGATAAATGTTACAAATTATTTTTTACCGCATCTCGTTTGTAAAAATTTTAAATCACACAAATATGTATGAATTAAATCTAACGGTTCTGTGTTTCTTTCTACTGAAGGAAATGGTGCCTTAGTCATTTTAGCTTCGACACATATTTGGAATTTTTCAGTTTGATTAAACTTTAAATTAGGCATTACATCTAAATTCATCATTCTATGAATTGATTTATTATTAACATGTCTTAATCGATTATGCCATAAACAAGAAAGACTCAAGCAAGTAAGCAGAAGTAGTTGCACTTTTATTAGCCTCATCGGGCACAACATTCTTAGGCACAATGGCCATTACATTAAGCTTAAACATTCCCCGGTGAGATAGCCTCTACGGACAAACACTTCATTCTTAGTCAGAATGGCCTTATCAGAACCAAACATCATCTTGAAACCAGCCGTGCTTAACATAGCACCAGAAACTAGATTCCTACGAATGTCAGGAACATGGAGAACATTGGTCAATGTCAGCTTCTTTCATGAAGTCATCTTTAGAATCACTTTCCCGGTTCCCTGAATGGTTGAATGGGAAGAATTACCCATCGACAGTTTCTCACCAGCTCCAGCCTTATAGGCTGAAAACACCCCATGGTCAGCACAAACATGTCTTGTGGCTCCAGTGTCCACTGCCTTGGATTCCCCACAACATTGCACTCTGTCACAACAGCGTAGAACATGTCATCATCACCATCAGTTTCAGCCATATGTGCCCTTGGCTGAAATGTCTTCTTTCCACGACACTCACTAGCACGGTGCCCAAATTTGCCACAGTTGCAACATTCACCATTAAACTTGTACGTAGTTGGTGGTTTCTTGGACGTTTCACCAGTTTTCTTGGAAGATTGTCCAGTGTTCTTCCTCTTCTGATTCATGACCTCAGCGACATGATCTTTGGCCTGTCCAACCTGCACAGAAAGCATCTTTTCGGATCTTTTATTGTCCTCCTCTATACAGAGTCAGACAATCAGATCATCCATATACATTTGCTTTCGCTTGTGTTTGAGATAACTTTTATATTCCTTCCATGACGAAGGTAGTTTCTCAATCACAGAAGTCACTTGAAAATTTTCACTAATTATCATACCCTCTTCTAGAATTTTGGATATAATGATTTGTAATTCCTCAACCTGTTTAATTACGGTTTTGGAATCGACCATCTTATAGTCTAGAAATTTACCCACTATAAATTTCTTAGCACATGCATCCTCAGTTTTATATTTTTTCTCTAAGGCAATTCACAATGCTTTAGCAGACTCAAAAGTACAATAGAAACCATACAAAGTATTGTCTAAACAGTTCAGTATGTAATTTTTGCACAAAAAATTACTATGCTTCCAACTCTCAAGAGCAAGCAGAGCTCTGTGTTCAATATTGTCTAGAGGCACAATTGGTTGCTCTTCAGTAAACATCCTGGCCAAACCAAGAGTAGTTAGGTAGAACAACATCTTTTGCTGCCAGCGCTTGAAATTCAGCCCGTTAAACTTTTCTGGCTTCTCACCATGAGATGAACCAGCCACAGCAATAACAGATTGTGTCACAACAGTAGTAGGCACAGTTGCATTTGACACTGGTTCCATACTTGCAGTTGCCGTAGCGTCAGCAGTGGGTGTCAACGACGCATCATTAACAACATCATTTCGTTCAAGAACAAAAGATAAACAATCGATTCTGGTTCATTTTAAACGAAACCAAACAGAAGCAAGAAGCTTACAGAATATCAGAAGATGATATTCAATTTGATCTGAAAAAAATTGTTCAGAATACGAACTGGAAGTTTATTTTACTTTTACATACAGATACTTTTCAGAGCAAAGAAGGCTCTGAAAATTTTGTGTTAAGATTGTTATATCCGTAGTATCGTATGCGAAATAAAATAAACAACCAGAAAGAAGAAGAACAATTTATTTATAATCTGAAAGAAAATTACAAGTGCAGTAATGGAAAAAAATGAAATTACAAACAGAAAGGATATCTATAAGCGACTGAGGCGAGATGAACTCTGTCCTTAAGACAAATTTGCTCCGGTATGTACCCACGGATTATGCAATTGTCTCACAGGATTACTCAGTTTACCTGTTCAAAAGGGAGGTACTTCAACTCTGAACAAATGTCGAACTCTTACAGTGCTTCAGAAACTCTTCAACTATATTTATGCAGATGTTGTGTTGTATTTCTGTGTGTGTTTTTCCATTGTTGTAGAGGACCATTTATACAGGAAGGAAAACATCATCATATTGGAAGTGTATTGATGCCTATCAGTTGAAACTCAACACAATAATGCAGCTGTTAGCAAATGAAGAGACTCACTGAATTGAATACAAAAAATTAATACTTGCCTCAGACCCAATTCCCAAAGGTTAACGGTCTCGGGCACGGGCGGGCGGGTGGCGCTCGCGCACGTGTGGAATTTTAGCAGAACATCGTCTAATTAAAACTATTCTGAACTCTCTCCCTTTCTGATGGCTAAATTATAGTAAACCAACTTTAACCGGCATAGTACCGGGTCGGTTGTACTACAACGGCGAGCAATGTGGTATCCCACGAGGAATCGCTCAAGTATCACAATCAATTTCGTATCTAGTTCAGACTCACAAATATTGGTGGAAGTAATTTACTATAGCTAAGAAAACAAAAATGATGACTTTAAAATATACGAATAAAGGAACAACTGAATTATGGTCAAGAACACTACTCTTAACACATTTACCGAATCACTAAGTATGAGCCTTAACCTAGCAACCAACCAATAGCTTTTAATGAATGTGTTGTGGGTGCAATCTCCTAAACTGGTCCCTATGCACTAATACCATAACCTAGTTACCCTATATTCGGTTCAATAGTCCCTCTATGGGATTTAATTGACCTAATATGATTACGAACTATGAGATGCTCTGCATCCACCAAGTTCACGGCATAGCTAGAATAACCTTACCAAGGAACAAGCTGTGAAAACTCGACTAGTTCGTGCATGGCAATCCTAAAACTCTAGGTCACACACTACCTCGCAAAATACATTTATAAATGTTGTGTGTATGATCAATTAATGGTTCATGACACCACTAAGGGCATTAAGTTCAAGTTTAAGAACACAAACATTCAAAAGATTTAACTTTTAAGACATACTCATCCCTAGATTATCGTTTAGGCATCAATTTCGTTATTCCATCACATAATCTAGCTACGCATAATAACTAGAACGAAACGAGAAATCATAATTAATTGGGAAGAAAACCTATTAAAAGATAAGAACAATAAATTACCAATAACGTAGAAGCAATCCCTCAATTGGTTTGTCAATCCAAAGTGAAGATATCGCGAAAAGAAACTAATAATCGTAGCAGTTTGATGGAAGAAATTTAACCTAAATCTAGAGTTTTGGGGGAAGGAAAATTTAAAAAACTGAAAAGAAAATTATTGTATGAAGTTGTTGTGAAAATTTGACCCAATTTGGCTTTTATAAGGGTCAAATTCGATCTAAAGTAGTGGAAAACTTGGAAATTCACGACTGCTGACGTCATCAAGCGCATTGATGACGTCATCCTCGCTGCCTGCCAAGCATGTCTCCAGTAATTCGGTGATATCATTTCGTGTAGGACTCCGATTTGCGTGATTCAAGTTGCGTTGGAAAGATTATTCAATTCTCTACAACTTTCATGAAGAAAAGTGTTCCATAAAACGCCTCCAAGGGAGCTCAAAATGCGGATTAAATGACAGAAGAATGAAAACATCAACGATGCTTGATCTGTTTCAACTCTTTAACTTCGGGCATGTTTGTAAAGAGTGAAAAATAGTCTTCATCACACCCTAGGTGTGATAGTTGCTGGTTTTTTCCCGATTTTTCTTATTTTCTTGTTTTTTCCTGAACGCCTGAACTTGAATCTCGCGTATTTTCTTTATACGAACTTTGTTTGGACGATTTTCATACTGTTGTGATACTCGTCACGCTCTCTATAATGCCGTGCCTATAACGAACAAAAACAAAAAACCAAGCGTGACACATGCCAATAAAACGCACACAATTCACCCAAAAAAGTGGAGATTTTGGACGTAAACGTCCTATCGTCTCGTGATTCAAGTCGTGGTGAAATGTGCCTATAAAAACACTTAACTACCCCAAAATTACATCGAATAGGCTACAAATAGGGGGTAAAATGAACACGAAATTATAGCAAAGTTGACTCTCATCAACTACCCCACTGTTTACGATTAATTTTATGGTTTTTATCGAGTTATTTCGTAACATTATCTCCCGTGTTTTAGTGATTTTTGTAGAAAATCACTCGCCAAAAGGATAAACTGAGCAAATGATGTTTAAAGATAATAAATTGCAAAATGTAACGATTTATGTGCTTAAATTGGGATTTTATGTTATTTTGGGATTGTGTTATGCTTTGGTATATTTTCCTATATTGTAGATACATATTTTGGCATGCAAGAGGATTAAATGATGAGGTTTTGCATGGAAGAGAAGTGAAATGGAAGGAAGATGGAGATAAAGCTTGGAATGAAGCTTTCAAGCAGCCGAACTTCCGATGCAGTTCTTGATATGATATACACTGATTTGACTCTCGACATCAAGAGAAGATTTGTAGGGCTTGAAGAGAGGATTCTACAGGATTTTGAATCACTTCATTCCGACTTAGGAGGCCCAAGATATGAGCGTTACAAGTTTGGATGTTGTTGCTGAAACTAGCGGAAAATCCTGAAATATACTCGGGATACGACGGGCTAATCAAAAAGGCATTTTCTGAAGAAGAGTCCTTAATGAAAGTTGTAGAGTTTTCCGAGAGCTTAATTATGACATTCGGATCATAATTTTTGGAGGTCTACAACTCAAGATATGAATTTTAGAAGTTTGAGTTCAAAACGTTAAACTGGCATCCACAGCTGCTGAACTGGCGTTTACATTCGTCAAGCGAGCGTCCAAGGCAGAATTCAAGTACAGAGCCTTGAGACGCCTCCCAAACGAGCGTTTCATCAGTGTCCATAGCAACCGGACGAGCGTCCGCCTCATTAGACGAACGTCCAGGGCGACTGAGGCATAAACCGACTTAAGCTTTCCTTCTTTTATCCGCATGCAAATCCTAATTAATTTAGGATTCATTCAGCCGCCTTATTACTTCAAACCCTAGCCGCCTCTCCTACCTATATATATACAGCCCTTGCATGCAACCCTATCAGATATAATTCACACAAATATTCCTGCGGCAACACAGCAGCAACGTTCTTGGCTTCCAAGGCCGGTCACCCGAGCCTTGTGCTCGGGTGAACCGAGGTTAGATTAGGAGTAGATTATGTAGCTTTTCTTTTTGTTTCCATGGTGTTTCAACCATTGTATCCAAGACTATGTGAGTTCTCTTATGATTAATTTAATTCCAGTTTTTCTTCATGACGTCTGATTTAGTTTGTATTTTTTTATGCGTTCTTCGATGCCATGAGAATAGATTGGAAAATTAGTTCTCTATTGATGTTTATAATACGGAAGTTGCATAAACGCTAGATCACCATAGAAAGATAGGGTTTTTAGCCATTAATGATGACAAGTTAATGAGTTAGATTCCTAGGTTGTTAGGTTCTTTAAAAACGAGAGTTAATTGAATCTACACCCAAGTTTTGTTTGGTAAATCAGTCTCAACATTCGAAAGATGAGAGATAGATAATTGAATTCACCACGAAAGTGGGATTTCATAGCTTGAGAGATAAGTTCACTAAGAGATTAGGGATTTGTGTCTCGTGAAAGGGCGAAACCACAAACTGAATTAGAATCATGAGATTAACTAGAATTGAAATCACATAGGTTTGTACTTTGGTTGTTCCCATGTTTCTCAGGTTAGATTTATTTTGATTGTTCTTTTGTGTTTTTCTGTTTTTATGCTTTTGCTTTTCGTTTATTTGTTTTTGTTGAGTAGCAATTGGGAGGATTACTAGGATTAGATTCTACATACCTTTTCCCTGTGGATCGACCCCTTACTCATTACGCTTTACTAGCAACAACCCGATGTTTTGGTCGGTTAGGAGTTAGTTTTGCATATAGGTTAGGGTTATAAATTTTCTTTTGTTATTGATGCAAAATCTCCGCAACACCCACACTTAGGATTTGCTAGCCCTCGAGCAAATCAAGCGATTCAAAAATAAATCATGAGATCAACGTTGCGATCATATGGGAAACCAAAATATCCAAGGAGTAAAAACTGGTCAACGAGCGAACAAACCCGAGTTAAAACATATCTTATCATGGAAACAGAATATGTGTGTGTATAGCTTCTCAATCAATAATGACGGTTAACCGGCTCAGATTATAGATGCATGATTAATGGCGTTACACCATAGGCTTATACTTCACAAGCATCTCCACTAATCGAGGTCAAATCAAGACTAACTATGGACAGGTAGGACTTGCAAGGTTGAAATGTTAGGCCCCAGGGACAGGGCTAAACGAAAGGATAAAAGGAATATCAAAAGAGAAAAATGAGCGAGCTTAATCAAAATACCTTGAATTTACCTCATAACTCACCTCCTTCTTAGCTTGATGTAAGTAAAGCATTCTCCTTCTTTACTCTTAAATCCCAACACACTCCAATATAAACTCCTCCAACCAACGCCACTTTGGATGAATGAATACAAAAGCCTTCAATGAGCAATCTTTGACTCAACTTTATTCCACTTTATTCAAATTTTCTTCTTTTTTTATTGATTTTGATTTTGAATTTTTTTTCCTTTCTTTCTCTTTTTTTTTGATAAACCAAACACCAACACTTTTTTCTACCCCTTCTCATTCGTAATTCAAAAGATACACCAATACGATCCAAGGATATCCGTCCCCGCCACCCCACACTTATGCTAGCAAGTGTGCCCAACATAAGATTAAAACTCACTCGTAGATTGCCAAAGAAACGTAAACCACAAATAAAGGCTAAGGGCTGGTAATTATGGGCTAATCAACGAATGGCTAAGTTCGGGTGGGGGTCTAACCACCCTACAAAGGCTTAGAGGGGTTTCTGTGGAAATTATATACATGGTTGGCTATTTGGCTCTGGTCGGGTCAAAGAAATGTCAGGACCGTCATCCCTTAATCTACCAAGATTGACCTTTCTATTTTGCCTCGAAGTTAATGGTATAAGTTCTAGCTAACAGATTAATGTCTATGTCAACTATAATCATTCACTAACCAACCACAATTCATGAAAGCAAAGCTATTACGTGGAAAAGAATTCCATTTCCACAACAAGGTGATGGTTTGACACGCATGCATTCAAATCCTGACTATTATTTAACCAAAGAATACCATGAGTTCACATATAATTTGCAACATCAAAGTCATGAAATTTTTTAAAAATCGCTCAGTTTTACTCATCAAGGACCAAACACCAAGCATATGACTTATTCGATGCATAAAAAAAAAGTACATAGTAGTAAAGTGAAGTTAACTCCACCACACCCCACTTAAAACAGAACACCATCCTCGGTGTGTGAGTGATAAAGTAAGGAAAGACTTAGCTGAACCGGCAATAGGGCGCAACCATGCAAAGTGACAACCTCCAATGTATCTCCCAGGGTACCTGTGCAATCACAACAAAGAAACCAAGAATCCACTACGACGAAAGGCCGAAACCTTAAACGTAGGTAAGCACAAGCATGGAGATGTATAAATCATATAAAATATGGATTATCACAAAGCATGAAATGGAATTCGATATGCGTGGTCAAATTTTCATCACACTTCTGAAAAACAAGCCTAAAAACCAAAGGAAAAAAGTGAGTTTCCTCCCATAAGCGCTTTTGTTTATTGTCGTTGGCTCGACTTATTAATAAAGTAAAAGAAAATAAGAAGCACGAGTGTAAAGAAAAAAACAAACTACCTAAAACATTCTATGTTTATAGTCCTTAGCTTCTTAAATTCATTGCACTGGCCTCTTCTCTACCGTAAGGAATTGAAGGAACCAGGTCAGTGCATTGGCCGTAATTCAAATCAGTTTGAGCTATCCGACCATCCTTTTGCCCTTGCTGCCTCTCAAGATTCTTGATTGTATATTGGAAATTATTATTTTGCTCTTTCCGATAGGATTGTAAATCATCTTTTAGCTCCTTCTTATATGAGTCCACTTTAGCTTCAAGATCATTAAAGTGCGAGGAGCCTTGAGAGTTCTGAAAGTTCTGATTGAACCTCTGATTAGAATTGGAAAATTATTATTTTGGTTCTGAGGAAAACCAGGGTTTCTATTGAAGTTTTGATTCTGATTGAAATTAGAATTTGGATTGAAACTTGAAGACCGATTGAACCCTTGGTTTTGGAGATTGCCTTGGCCAGAGAACTGATTATTGAATCTCCGATTCTATTGGCCATTAAAAGCATTGATTTCTGCATTCTGTCCAATCATGGGACAGAAACGAGCAGTGTGTTCTATATCATCACATACCGGCATGTGATTGGATTGTACTGTCCATGATTCTGGACAGATTGACATGATAGGTCGATGGGGAAATGAATTGACATTGGCCAACCATGTGGCCAGTTTGACAGCAATTATCACAATACGTAACTTGAGAGTTCTGCGGAAATGAGGGAGTCTGATAACTCGGCTTTGGAGATGTGGTAAGAGTAGCCAGCTGCTGTTTCAGATGGCGATTTCATTATGTATGTTCACCTCCTCGATCCTAGGGGGAGGAGGTGGTGCTTGAATAGCTTGATACGAGGGGGCATAATTGTATTTGGCAATATCCTCGAATAATGCCCACCCCTCTTCAGGTGTTTTCCTTAAAAATGCCCCACCAGAAGAACTATTAACCATGCCCTTCGTGAGCTCGGTCAATTCACTGAAAAACGTGTTGACTTGCCTTTGCAGGTCCAAACCGTGGTGGGGGCATTTACGAAGAAGAGCTTTGAATCTCTTCCAAGCATCAAAGAATGATTCGTTTTCCGTTTGATAGAAATTAAATATTTCTCTTAGGCACTGGGCTGTCTTGGATGGTGGGAAATATTGACTTAGGAACTCTTTTTCGAGTCCAGCCCAGGTGGTAATGGATTCAGCAGGGAGAGAGCTGTACCACTCTTTTGCCTCTCCCTTCAAGGAAAACGGAAAAAGTTTCAACTTTATGGCATCCTCACTGACTCCTTGGATCCGAGTCGTACCATATATCTCCGGAAATGTGTGTACGTGTGTATGAGGATTTTCGGAAGGAAAACCATGGAAGATTGATGCTTGCTGCATCATTTGGATGAGTCCGGGTTTGAGCTCGAAGGTAGGTGCATTTATGGTTGGTAAGACGATAGCCGGGTTGACTTTGACTTCTCCAGGCATGGCGTAGTCACCAACGACGTCTATCTTCTGCAGCCATAATGACTATGTCTTCGATCTCCTCACCTAACCGATCCTCAAGCACAACTATAACTGAAAACTAAAGGTTAAACTAAGAACTAAAGGTCAAAACCTATGAAAAGAAATTAAAATAAAATAAAATAGAATAAAAGAGGACAGACGGACGCCCAAGGTCCTGGACGGGCGTCTGCCTGGAGGATGAACCGGACGGGCGTCTCGATAACCCGAACGCTCGTCTGACTAGCTGAAAACGATACAGAGTAGGCTCTATTTGGGCGGACGGGCGTCCACTTATTCTCGACGCACGTCCGGAGGCCACACAGAGTGGACGGGCGTTCGGAAGAAGCAGACGCCGTCCGGAACTAGAGTAATGCGCACCAAATGTAAACTCGACCTATATCATAAACCTTAGATACACTTCATACATCATAAACCCTAGAAGCTTTAAGAAACCCTTGTTTTTATTAGGAAAAGAAAACCTAACCCTAGAAGAAAAAGAAACCTAATAAACCCTAATTCACGTTTCACAAATCGAGTTAAAAAAAACTTTTTGCACATTCTTAACCCAACGGTCATCGAAACACGGCAAAAATAAAAAAAAACTCTCAATTTATTTAACGCTACTTTTATTGAGAACTACCTAAAAAGATACGGAAACAGAAACCTTAGAAAAATTAATAATGAATTGGACAACCGCACCGATTCCCCGGCAACGGCGCCAAAAACTTGTCACGGATTTATCTAATGCAAATAACAAGTAATAATATTTATAAATCCGATATACCTCAAGTGCAAGGATCGTAGTAAAGAGGTTAATACCGGGTCGATCTTACGGGGAATCGGGGTTGTGAATTCTAGTTTTTATTTCTAACCTAACTATGTCACGATTACTACTACTAAACAGAAACGAAAATAAAACAGTGAATAACTAAAACGGAAGATAACAAACGTAAACTGGACAGAAAATCGAGATCTAAAGCCAGGAAAATATAGTTGCGAACCAATTTAAACTAAACTAAACCTAATATGCAATAAAAGACTAAACCTAATATGCAACAAAAGACTAACTAAGCTAAACAATTCAAATTCAAGGGGTTTTAATCAATAATTTACGAATGAACAAGCAATTGATCCACCTATCCTACAACTATCAATTTCGATCTAGATTATCTCGTGATTTCTAACCAAGTTGTGATTCACCTAACCAAGGTATCAACTCCTAATTTCTTAGACAAGTTCTCCTATCAATCTTTTATCTTTCGATCTAAAGATTAATGCTTTCAAATCAAGGTGTGAAATCTCTCAATTTCTAACCTAGAAATCTAACCTAATAACTCTCGTTAATTAGATTTAAGATCTATTCTTTATCATGGTGATCTAAAGTTTAACATGATTTTCATCAAAATAAACAATCAACAAGCAACGATCTTTCGATATGAATTGCAATAAACATCATAAACATGATAAAAGAAACAACTTGAATTAAATACTCACAAGACAATCGAAGAACGAAATCAATAAGTTGGTCGGATGGCTTCACAACGCTTGTTCACAAGGCTTTAGCCTCTAGACATCACTTGATCAACTCGAAAAGCTTGAGAAAAGTACATAAATTTGAAGGTGTTTATCTAGAAATTAAAAGCATAAAAACTGGATGAAAACTAAGGTAAAACGCAGCTAAGCCGCCCCTAGGTTTAGGGTTCGAATATGTGATCTTAGGGGTGAAAATAACGCGAATATATATAGAAAACTAGGTCGGTTTCAGCATGGCGGCGGCTGGACGCCCGTCCACTATGATGGACGCTCGTTCGGTTTGCCCTGGACTCGCTCAGACGCCCGTCCACTCCAGCGTCCAAACTCTCTGTATCAAAATCGCACCTCCAGACGCCAGTCCACTTATTTGGACACCAGTCCACTCTGGACGGGACTTGGACGCTCGTCCAATGTGATCCAAATTCGAAATCTTCAACTTTATCTCTTTTCTTCTAGCCAATTCCATCCTTATCTCTTTCTCATCAATTAAATCCGACTTGATCATCTTTTGAATCGAAAATATGCATCTACAAGTCATTAAAACATCGCAAAAATGTAATATAATCCAAATAAACATAAAACCATCATTAAAACACATAATTTAGCCAATTTTGCGAATAAACCATTTAAAACCTCACTTGCTCAATAAACCAGTTAAACGCTCATTTTCTATGCAAATTATACAAATATGAGGGAAATTATTACAAAATATAACGATATAAATCATATAAAATCACCCTTAACAACTCCCCCACACTTATCTTTTGCTCATCCCGAGCAAAACAAAACAAGATAAAGGCTCGAGAAAAGATAGACATCTCAGCACATATTACACATATTCAATAACTTAGAGGTTCACCCCGATGTGTGTGCAAAGCCATAACAAACTTCCACTAAGTCCAAACTTGAAAATTTCAAAGCAAAACTAGCTAATACCCCCTTCAAACTAGCGATAAATGACACTCATAAGATGTACCCTACAAACGTAAAATATCCCGAAAAGGATGATAGAACATATCTAGGGCCTTTCTGAAATACTCAGAGTATAATCCCTACAGCATATCTATCAGTTTCTACTGGGGATAAGATAGACGATAACTCAGCCTTATCTCTAATTCATACCACTTCTTTATAAGTTGATTTAATCACTTCACTTTAAACACACATCAGAATGAGCTGTTGCCTTGTCATAGCAGAATAGGATATTCGAGATATACCCTACCTTACTCAAATCATAAGGCAGCTTTTTCTGACAGTCGTGAGCTTTTAGTCATCATAGTGGTATAGGACATACGTGGTATACCCTATCGCACTCAAATCATCGACTAGCTTTCGACACACCCAATTACTTCATATTTTCCAACTTTTTCATTTGACAATAAGTTACGTGTTACTTATCAAATTCAAACCTTAGATATTCACAGTATAACATACTTCGGATCTAAATACAAACTATCATAAATCTCACGATATATACGTAGCAATAAGCACATGACTTATAAGAAAATCAAAAATCACTCGTCGAAAAAGGGTATAACTTTATAAATTAGCTCATCGTTCACTATGGCTCGTGAAAAATAAATCTCAGGTGAAACAACTAACTTACTGAACATACAGTATATAGCATCAATGACTATGAAAGAAACGAACAAAGATCATGCATTGCTTACTCGGGACAAAACAAAAACAAAATGTCGAATTTTTTTGAAAATTCTAACTCATTTTGCATAGACTCGTAACGAATTAAGCAAATGTATAAATACATATCAAATCATTCCCCTCCCCCACACTTAAACCACAACATGTCCTCAGGTTGTGCAGAATTAAAGAAAAGATAAGAATACTTAGCTGATTGTAGTTCGAAGGTGCAATTCTGGAAGTGGTCATGAGTCAGATCCAGAAATGCCTGAAGAAATCAGTAGACTGTGGACCATCCACCGGAAAACTGGCTTCATCTGAAAGCTCACAATTTCTATCGCAAATATCCTGCACACTTGAACAAACAAAACAAAACGGACCTCGGGGAACATAGGGGAATATTATCTCAAAAATGAAAAAGAAGGATAAAGATAAAATCGAATAAGATAAAAGAGTAATCATTCATCACAGTTAAACACAGCTCAACTGATAGATACAAACATAATCTTAATTAGGCTTAAGATAAAAACTAAATCAAAGAAAAGAAATAACATAAAAGAGAGTCCTAATATAATAAGGGATATCTAGGATGCCTCCTAGTGGCGCTTTTGGTTAATGTCGTTAGCTCGACATTCCGTCAGATCAGCCTGGATCAGGCCATTTGGCTTTTCTGCCAGCCACTACCTCGTGTAGGCTTTGATCAGTAGTGTGGCTGCAGAAACAACATCTAACACATGGGGTCAATTCTTCAATCTCAAAGGGACCGAGATAGCGTCAATCTTATATATCGAGAGATGAGAGATTTTGTGGCCAAGAACTATTCCCTCATCAACCATGAAATGGCATTTCTCCCAATTGAGCACTAAGTTCTTTTCCACACATCTGGATAAGACCTGGTCAAGGTTGTCAAGACAATCATCAAAAGACTCACCAAAGACCGAAAAATCGTCCATGAAGATTTCCATACACTTTTCAACTAGCCCGTCAAAGATAGCCAGCATACATCTCTGAAATGTAGCTGGGGCATTGCAGAGACCAAATGGCATTCGCCTGTAAGGGAATGTACCATAAGGGCAGGTGAAAGTGGTTTTTTCTTGGTCGGCTGGATCAATGGGTA
The DNA here is from genome assembly GCA_024500145.1 of Gentiana dahurica var. dahurica. NCBI lineage: Eukaryota > Viridiplantae > Streptophyta > Magnoliopsida > Gentianales > Gentianaceae > Gentiana > Gentiana dahurica. The sequence continues at coordinate 73,042,790 of CM044905.1, forward strand.
TTTGGAAATATCCTGAATATCCATCCAGAAAGCAGTAGAATGCGTGCCCCGCCAGACGCTCAAGCATCTGGTCAATGAATGGAAGGGGAAAGTGATCCTTCATGGTTACCTCATTGAGCTTTCGATAATCGATGCAGACTCTGTAACCAGTGACAAGTCTCAATGCTATTTCCTCTCCCTTCTCATTCTTCTCAATCGTAATTCCACCTTTCTTGGGAACTACCTGAGTCGGGGAAACCCATTCACTATCAGCGATGGCATAAATGATTCCCATGTCCAGAAGTTTGATGATTTCCTTCTTAACTACTTCTTGCATATGAGGGTTGAGCCTCCTCTGGGGCTGTCTAACACATTTCGCACCCTCATTAGTCTTGATCTTATGCATACAGATGTCGGGAGATATCCCTCTGATATCTCCTACTTGCCACCCAAAGGCTTTCTCGTTCTTTTTCAAGACGTTGATTAATTTCATTTCCTCTAAACGAGAAATCTTGGCAGATATAATCAAAGGAAGCTTGTCACCTTCTCTTAGGAACACATACTTCAGATGTTTAGGCAACGGCTTCAACACTAAATCTGCAGGGGGGTCTTCTAAACTTGACTTAAGATCTCCACTTTTCAACTCAACAGCAATGAGCTTACTTAGTGGTCCCACTGCCAAAGCTTCTCCTTTCAACAACTCATCCTCAAAATCAGCTTCTAACTGTTCTAGACTTACCACACCATGATTATTCAAATTATCAACCAATCGCTCATATTCAGTTGCAACAGCCATGACTTGCTTTTCCATGAAATCATTGAAGTCATCAGACGAATCCTCAATGGAAAAGCCGGTTGAAGGACCAGAGGGTACTTGAATGGATCTAGAGACATTATAGCTTACCTCTTGGTCACCAACTCGTATCGTCACTCGCCCACCATCGCAGTCACTGAGGGCTCTAGCTGTAGACAGAAAAGGTCTTCCAAGTATCAGGGGTACATTTTCATCCTTTTCAATGTCTAAGACGTACCAGTCAACGGGAAAGGTAAACCTATCAATTTGAACTAGTACGTCTTTTAAGATTCCCGCTGCTTTCTTAGAAGATCTATCAGCGAATTGCAAATTCATGGTAGTGGGTTCTAGAAGATCAATTAAACCCAGCTGTTTGCACACAGACAATGGCATGATGCTTATAGATGCACCCAGGTCACACAAAGAGTTAGGGAAGACCAGGCCTCCCATCAGCACTGTAAGCATGAACTTTCTAGGGTCACCTCTCTTGGTTGGTAAGTCTTCATAATTGATCATTGAACAATCCTCACCAATCAGCCTCTCCATGTCTTACAACTTCCTTTTTGAAGAAACAACATCCTTGATGAATTTTGTATACTTAGGCATTTCAACCAAGACCTCTGATAATGGAAGATTCACCTGAGTATTTTTCAAGAGATTCAGCACCTTTTCATACTTCTTATCTTCACTCAAAGGGATGTTGCTCTTTCTTGGTGGAAATGGAAGCTTTTTCAGATCACTCTCAGAAAAGACTTTCTTCGATGATGCAATGACAGCTTTGTCTTCCAAATCCTTCCACCTTACAACTTTTTCAGTCTTTTTATTAGTCAGGGGATCAGCCTCCTAACTTCCACTTGATTCTTCATTCCTCAGGGGATCAGCCACCTGAGGACTTCCAGCTTTTTCACCTCTCAGGGGATCAGCCACCCGAGTATTCTCTTGCAACAAAGGGGAATATGGATGCTCGACTTCCCCTCCTGCCCTATCTCTGGCAGGAGGGGCAAGTGGTTTCCCTGGTGGGAAGGACCACTAACTTGAGTACCGCTTCTTAAATTCATTGCACTGGCCTCTTCTCTACCGTAAGGAATTGAAGGAACCAGGTCAGTGCATTGGCCGTAATTCAAATCAGTTTGAGCTATCCGACCATCCTTTTGCCCTTGCTGCCTCTCAAGATTCTTGATTGTATTCAGCAACAATTGGAAATTATTATTTTGCTCTTTCTGATAGGATTGTAAATCATCTTTTAGCTCCTTCTTATAGGAGTCCACTTTAGCTTCAAGATCATTAAAGTGCGAGGAGCCTTGAGAGTTCTGAAAGTTCTGATTGAACCTCTGATTAGAATTGGAAAAATTATTATTTTGGTTCTGAGGAAAACCAGGGTTTCTATTGAAGTTTTGATTCTGATTGAAATTAGAATTTGGATTGAAACTTGAAGACTGATTGAACCCTTGGTTTTGGAGATTGCCTTGGCCAGAGAACTGATTATTGAATCTCTGATTCTGTTGGCCATTAAAAGCATTGATTTCTGCATTCTGTCCAATCATGGGACAGAAACGAGCAGTGTGCCCCATATCATCACATACCTGGCATGTGATTGGATTGTACTGTCCATGATTCTGGACAGCATTGACATGATAGGTCGATGGGGAAATGAATTGACATTGGCCAACCATGTGGCCAGTTTGACAGCAATTATCACAATACAGAACTTGAGAGTTCTGCGGAAATGAGGGAGTCTGATAACTCGGCTTTGGAGATGTGGTAAGAGTAGCCAGCTGCTGTTTCAGCATGGCGATTTCATTCTGCATGTTCACCTCCTCGATCCTAGGGGGAGGAGGTGGTGCTTGAATAGCTTGATACGAGGGGGCATAATTGTATTTGGCAATATCCTCGAATAATGCCCACCCCTCTTCAGGTGTTTTCCTTAAAAATGCCCCACCAGAAGAACTATTAACCATGCCCTTCGTGAGCTCGGTCAATCCACTGAAAAACGTGTTGACTTGCCTCTGCAAGTCCAACCCGTGGTGGGGGCATTTACGAAGAAGAGCTTTGAATCTCTTCCAAGCATCAAAGAATGATTCGTTTTCCGTTTGATAGAAATTAAATATTTCTCTTAGGCACTGGGCTGTCTTGGATGGTGGGAAATATTGACTTAGGAACTCTTTTTCGAGTCCAGCCCAGGTGGTAATGGATTCAGCAGGGAGAGAGCTGTACCACTCTTTTGCCTCTCCCTTCAAGGAAAACGGAAAAAGTTTCAACTTTATGGCATCCTCACTGACTCCTTGGATCCGAGTCGTACCATATATCTCCGGAAATGTGTGTACGTGTGTATGAGGATTTTCAGAAGGAAAACCATGGAAGATTGATGCTTGCTGCATCATTTGGATGAGTCCGGGTTTGAGCTCGAAGGTAGGTGCATTTATGGTTGGTAAGACGATAGCCGGGTTGACTTTGACTTCGCCAGGCATGGCGTAGTCAGCCAACGTACGTCTATCTTCTGCAGCCATATTGACTATGTCTTCGATCTCCTCAGCTAACCGATCCTCAAGCACAACTATAACTAAAAACTAAAGGTTAAACTAAGAACTAAAGGTCAAAACCTATGAAAAGAAATTAAAATAAAATAAAATAGAATAAAAGAGGACAGACGGACGTCCAAGGTCCTGGACGGGCGTCTGCCTGGAGGATGAACTGGACGGGCGTCTGGATAACCCGAATGCTCGTCTGACTAGCTGAAAACGATACAGAGTAGGCTCTATTTGGGCGGACGGGCGTCCACTTATTCTGGACGCACGTCCGGAGGCCACACAGAGTGGACGGGCGTTCAGAAGAAGTAGACGCTCGTCCGGCACTAGAGTAATGCGCACCAAACAGAAACTCGACCTATATCATAAACCTTAGATACACTTCATACATCATAAACCCTAGAAGCTTTAAGAAACCCTAGTTTTTATTAGGAAAAGAAAACCTAACCCTAGAAGAAAAAGAAACCTAATAAACCCTAATTCACGTTTCACAAATCGAGTTAAAAAAAACCTTTTTGCACATTCTTAACCCAACGGTCATCGAAACACGGCAAAAATAAAAAAAACTCTCAATTTATTTAACGCTACTTTTATTGAGAACTACCTAAAAAGATACGGAAACAGAAACCTTAGAAAAATTAATAATGAACTGGACAACCGCACCGATTCCCCGGCAACGGCGCCAAAAACTTGTCATGGATTTATCTAATGCAAATAACAAGTAATAATATTTATAAATCCGATATACCTCAAGTGCATGGATCGTAGTAAAGAGGTTAATACCGGGTCGATCTTACGGGGAATCGGGGTTGTGAATTCTAGTTTTTATTTCTAACCTAACTATGTCACGATTACTACTACTAAACAGAAACGAAAATAAAACAGTGAATAACTAAAACGGAAGATAACAAACGTAAACTAGACAGAAAATCGAGATCTAAAGCCAGGAAAATATAGTTGCGAACCAATTTAAACTAAACTAAACCTAATATGCAATAAAAGACTAACTAAGCTAAACAATTCAAATTCAAGGGGTTTTAATCAATAATTTAGGAACGAACAAGCAATTGATCCACCTATCCTACAACTATCAATTTCGATCTAGATTATCTCGTGATTTCTAACCAAGTTGTGATTCACCTAACCAAGGTATGAACTCCTAATTTCTTAGACAAGTTCTCCTATCAATCTTTTATCTTTCGATCTAAAGATTAATGCTTTCAAATCAAGGTGTGAAATCTCTCAATTTCTAACCTAGAAATCTAACCTAAATACTCTTGTGATTTTCTGATATTGACCGATTCTCCGGCAACGGCGCCAGAAAACTTGATGGCCAAATTATAGTAAACCAACTTTAACCGGAAGAGTACCGGATCGGTTGTACTACAACGGCGAGCAAGGTCGTATCCCACGAGGAATCGCTCAAGTATCACAGTCAATTTTGTATCTAGTTCAGGCTCACAAATATTGGTGGAAGTAATTTACTATAGCTAAGAAAATAAAAATGATGACTTTAAAATATATGAATAAAGGAACAAATAAATTATGGTCAAGAACACTACTCTTAACACCTTTACCGAATCTCTAAGGATGAGCCTTAACCTAGCAACCAACCAATAGCTTCTAATGAATGTGTTGTGGGTGCAATCTCCTAAACTGGTCCCTAGGCGCTAATACCACAACCTAGTTACCCTATATTCGGTTCAACAGTCCCGTCTATGGGATTTAATTGACCTAATATGATTAAGAACTATGAGATGGTCCGCATCCACCAAGTTCACGGTTTAACTAGAATAACCTTACCAAGGAACAGGTTGTGAAAAACTCGATTAGTTCGTGCATGGCAATCCTAAAACTCTAGGTCACACACTACCTCACAAAATACATTTATAAATGTTGTGTGTATGATCAATTAGTGGTTCATGACACCACTAAAGGCATTAAGTTCAAGTTTTAGAACACAAACATTCAAGAGATTTAACTTTTAAGACCTACTCATCCCTAAATTATCGTTTAGGCATCAATTTCGTTATTCCATCACATAATCTAGCTATCAAAATCTAGCTACGCATAATAACAAGAACGAAACAAGAAATCATAATTAATTGGGAAGAAAACATGATAAAAGATAAGAACAATAAATTAACAATAACGTAGAAGCAATCCCTCAATTGATTTGTCAATCCAAAGTGAAGAAATCGCGAAAAGAAAGTAATAATCGTAGCAATTTGATGGAGCAAATTTAACCTAAATCTAGAGTTTTGTGGGAAGGAAAATCTAAAAAACTGAAAAGAAAATTATTGTATGAAATTGTGGTGAAAATTTGATCTAATTTGGCTTTTATATGGGTGAAATTCGACCCAAAATAGTGGAAAACTCGGAAATTCGCGACTGCTGACGTAATCAAGCGCATTGATGACGTCATCCGCGCTGCCAGCCAAGTATGTGTCCAGTAATTCGGTGATATCATTTCGTATAGGACTCCGATTTGCATGATTCAAGTTGCGTTGGAAAGACTATTCTATTATCTACAACTGTCATGAAGACAACTTTTCAAGAAAACGCCTCCAATGGAGCTCAAAATGCGGATTAAATGACAGAAAATGAAAACATCAACGATGCTTGATCCATTTCAACTCTTTAATTTCGGGCATGTTCTTAAAGAGTGAAAAACAGTCTTCATCACACCCTAGGTGTGATACTTTCTGTTTTTTTCATGATTTTTCTTATTCTTTTCTTTTTTTCCCGAACGCCTGAACTTGAATCTCGCGCATTTTCTTTATACGAACTTCATTTTGGATGATTTTTATACCGTTGTGATACTCGTCACGCTCTCTATCACGCCGTGCCTATAACGAACAAAAACAAAAACCAAGCGTGACACATGCCAATAAAACGCACACAACTCACCAAAAAACGTGGAGATTTTGGACGTAGACGTCCTATTGTCTCATGATTCAAGTCATGGTGAAATGTGCCTATAAAAACACTTAACTACCCCAAAATTACATCGAATAGGCTACAAATAGGGGGTAAAATGCACACGAAATTATAGCAAAGTTGACTCTCATCACTTTCCTTGGAGCTTATACCCTTTAACTAACTTTCTCCACTTAAATATTGGGAAATGATTAGCACATTTCCCAATGTGGTTTTAAGGAATTGAACTCTTCTACTCACACGTAGATTTCAAAGCCATCATAAACTCTTGATAAACAGTACAAGAGTCTAATCGAAACCGGCTTATAAAGTGCTTGTAAAATTGATTAAAAAATCATTTTAAAATTATTAAAAATTATTTTCATTTTTCCCCCAATTATCTCCAACACAAGCCTCGTTGGTTAGTGCACCTTGCACTTGCCCAATTTCCCATCTCTGTATATATTTGGAGTATGGGGGAAATCGACTTAAATGCTATTTCTTTTTTCTTTTTTGTGACTTTAACTAATTTATCATGTAAAGTAAAAGGGGATAAAGGAACCATGTGTTGATTGCTTTCTAAATGTAAGTTTTCTCCTTCCATATGTAAAAAGGTATAATATGGGTCCACGATGTATTGCTACTCGAAATCAAGATATTGGGATTGGGCTTGTAAATAGATTCATAACCTTTCGAGCACAACCAATATCTATTCGAACCCCCTTTACCTATAAGAGTACATCTTGGATCTGTCGATTATGCTATGGGTGGAGTCCTACGCAAGGCGACCTGGTTGAATTGGGATAAGCTGTAGGTATTATTGCGGATCAATCGATTGGAGAACCAGGTACTCAATTAACATTAAGAACTTTAAATACTTACACACCTTAATTAACAACAAGGACATTTTTAATGCAATACATGTACATAAAGATGCAATTTGATAATAAAATACTTGTATTTCATATTACTCCATCAAAGAATATAAACATTGTTTTTTTTTTTAAGATGCATACAACCTTTAACGGATGTCCTTATTGACAAAAATCTTTTCTTATAGTTCTTTTTGTCTGACATCTTCTATATTGTGTTTTTTAGGACCTTTATGCCAAGAAAAAATTATACCCTGCTGAAGAAAAATTACAATTGGTAAATTTTTATCTATTAAAATTATGGATTGCATTGAAAAAAAATTACTCCTAAAAGAAATTTACACCCTACTGAATAATTTCTTTTTATCCGCCCTGCCCCTACCTCCACCGTATCCTCACTTATGTCTCACCCATAAAAAACTAGACACTAAATCATGCACTTCGTAATTCCCATTTATCCTCCGATCCCATCTCCCACCATCTTAAACCACGCACTCCCTAAAATAAAATTTTAACTATCATTTGATTTGTTCTATTGTTCTTTATTAATGTGTTCTTTGGCATATAAAGTTTGAATACCGTCCTTCTTTCTCCTAAAATTTATATTGACCGCTGGTTTATTTGTTCAAACGAGGATGACTATATTGTTAATCCTTTACATTTGATCATTACATTTTTTTCATGAGTTTGAGTAAATTCTTGTGTTTAATCATCTCGTACAATGTCCTTTGTACGTTCGTTTTTCTTATCGTCTGTTCAAGAATATTTTCTCAATACATGCATCACGTCATCACGCCCCGTTCTCGGATATCAAGTTCTTATCCCGAAAATAACGTTCAGCACGTATAACATTAAATAAATCTAACATTATACGTAAGCCTCTACGACGTCGTATCGAGTTAAGCAAAAGGGAAGCTAAAAAGACTCGGGTAAAACCGTAAAAGTTACTAGGATTACAATGCCATCGAACTTAAAAGGTAAAAAAGAAAACTTAAAATAACGAAATATCTTACATTGTACGAAATCTAACAACAGAAACAACTATCTTTTACAACAAGGTCCTAACAAGTCAAATGAAAAACAACAAGTCTTGAATGTAAAACATAGTCACAAGTTACAACATGGATATGAAAGCATAATTAAACTTCTAGTATAGCATGGCACATGATCATACATCATCCTCAAAGTAATCATCATACTCCTTGTCAACCGGTATGTCTTCTCAAGAAAAACAACACACAAATATGCAAAAGATGTAAGTAAAAAGCGTACTTAGTAAATGTAGATGCTATTGAACAGTTACGTTTTATATTGAAAGGACAACGAATTATTATTCATTAAAGTTATCTTTATGAACACGACTCAAACTCTAGGGTTCACTTCATGCAAAAGAGGTAAGTACAAAGCATACTTCGTAAAATGTAGAAGTTATGAACAATTACGTTTTATATTGAAAGGACAACTGAGGTAAGTACAAAGATGCAAAAGACATACATGCAAAAAGGTAAGTACAAACAACACACAAACATGCAAAAGAGGTAAGTACAAAGCGTCTTAGTAAAATGTAGAAGCTATTGAACAATTACGTTTTATATTGAAAGGACAACAAATTATTATTAATCAATGATATCTTTATGAACATGACTCAAACTCTAGGGTTCACTTCATGCTTATCAACATGTCTTGAGGATACTTCTTTGTTTCTAGGTTAGCTTATCTTTGTTACATCAAGTATTCAAGAGCACTAACCCTGGTGCTGCTCACCGAGAAACATATGGTTGGAACCTACTAATGGGACGTGCACTAGTGGCCACAGGCTAGTCTCGATAGTGTGTGTATTCGGCGAAGTCCCTCCAACTTTGAAGTCTCTCAAAGACCTGCGGAGTTATTCACTTTATCTAACCACCGCACACATCGCGATGTTGTCTTGTGTCTTACCAAGAACCATTGATATTATGCTTTTAACTACACAAGAGTGTATGTTATTGATCATTAACTAGCCACCTAAGTATTTTAGAGACTAAGACCTGCTTAGCCAGGCAATACAACATAAAGAGGCGGAGCCCTACTCAGCTCTCCAATAAATCAAAAAATGGCTGGGCCATGTTCAGCTCGGCAATATAATAGAGAGACTGAGTTTTGCTCAGCACGACAATATAATAGAAAGAGACTGAGACTTGCTCACCTCAGCAATATAATATAAAGAGGCTAAGATATGCTTAGCTCAGCAATATAATAGAAAGAGACCAAGACATGTTCAGCTCGGCCTTAGATCATGATGGTTGTTTACCATTTTTTTCTTTCACAAGATATCCCTAGATAATTTTCTGAGACTAATCCATCGAGGAATTGTCGAGTACCAAAGGTGTGGACCTCTCCTAACAAGGTTTTGCCTGTAAATTTCCCCTTTTACTCATTCTTTTCATGGTCACAGCAGGATGATGTGTTCTCTCCCACAACAGAGGATTTTCCCTCATTCATTTTATCTTTTATTACAAATTCTTGTTCAACTACTAGTTTGTATGGATCCTCCTGGGTGTAAATGCACTTGTCTTCTTTTCGACCTATTAATAAGACCAATGACACCTGATGAATAAAACCTAATCTTATCTTCAAGTAAATATTGATATCTTACGTATTTAATGGATATACACATTTAATATTGTGGAAATATTATGGTTAATATTACATAATATTTCATTAAACACGTTACATTGTAACATGTTACTTATGTATCAAAGAGACATATTAATTGTATTAAATAAACAATTAATATGTCCTAAAAGTCATAAAGTAACTATCTTTTGTCCTATTATGTAATAGCTTATACATAGCCGACTCTAGCATTTATTCTAGCCGGCTCTAGTTACTTTTACTTTACTAGCTAGGAGACTCTCTTGTATCTATTTATACTCATTCTTTCAACATGAACAAACAAGTTAAAAGTTTACTCTAGTGTGAATCACTTTCTCAAACTTTCTTCATGGTATCAGAGACTTAAACTCCTGAGTCCGCCTCAAATTCTCAGCACCCTGCTGAATCAAGAATGTTTTCATTATCTGAAGCTTCCTCACCCTCAGTTGAGTCCCAGCTACCTCAGCAGACTGGGGTCACTGACTCTTCATCTTACACTAATCATAGACTTAATGGCAACAACTACTTGCTGTGGTCAAGGTCTATGAAAATGTACATCTCTGGACAAGGTAAGATGGGATACCTGTCCGGCTCCAAACCTGCCCCTGCTGAAGATGACCCAGGATTTGAAGCATGGGATACTACTAATAATCAAGTCATGACAATTCTCACAAGATCAATGACAAAAGAGATTAGTGAGAACTTTATGATGTATGATACTGCAAAGGAGATCTGGGATAATGCCAGGGATCTTTACTCCAAGAAAGACAATACATCAGAAGTGTATGAACTTGAAGCTCAGATTCAAAACTGCAGACAAGGAGATATGTCTGTAACTCAATACTTCAACCAACTATCTCGGGCATGGCAGCACCTAGATATGTTGGAAACTCACCCCTGGAATGATGTCAAGGATGCTGCCCTTTATAAGGACATTATTGAGAAAAAGAGAGTATTCAAGTTTCTTACTGGACTGAATCCTACTCTTGATGATGTTAGGGGAAGAATTCTTGCCACAAAACCTCTCCCCAATCTCAAATCCATGTTTGCTGAAGTCAAACATGAGGAAAGCATGAGAAAAGTGATGCTGCTGAACTCCCCTGCTGACAACCCTGCTGAAAGTGCTACCCTGCTGACTGTCAGGAAGCCTGCTGAGGTTACTGAGACTGTCAGGAAGCCTACTGATCGAACTGGAAAATTGTTCTGTGAACACTACAAACGCACAAATCACACCAAGGACACTTGCTGGAAGCTACATGGCATGCCTAAATCTTCCAAGCCTACCAGGGAAAGTCAGGGCAGGCATGTCAATGAAGAGGAGAATGATAACAAGTTGAATGCACAGTTTGCTGCATTCAAAGCTTTCCTCACTCAACAAAAAGAAGGTAGTCCCTCTACTGACATGGCTACTCAGGCTAGTGCAGGTAAATTCTACTCTTCTATTAGTAATGAAACATGGATTGTTGATTCTGGGGCCTCCTCACATATGACTGGCAATAAAAACCTCATAACTCACCTTATGCCATGTCATCAAATTCATAAAATTAAGACTGCTGATGGATCTATCTCTCATGCAAAAGGTTTTGGAAATGTTAAACTCACTAATAAGACATGCCTAAAGGATGTCCTATTTGTTCCAAAATTAGACTGCAATCTCATATCTGTCAGTAAACTTGCAAAAGATTTGAATTGGACTGTTGCGTTTAATACGAATCAGTGCACTTTCCATGACCCTCTTCACAGGAAGTGATTGGGTGGGCTAAACCCTGCTCAGGATTGTATGTGGTCAACCCTGCTGAAGACAAAAGGTTGAAGACTTAATCTGCCTCAGCAGCCTGCACTCAAACCTTAGATAATATCATGCTATGGCATTATAGACTAGGACATCCAAGTTTTGGTTATTTAAAGTCTGTAATTCCTGAATTATTTAAAGGATGTAATGTCAATGATCTTCAATGTGATATTTGTCAATTTGCCAAACTTACCAAATCTGTGTATACCAAACTACCTTATTTGCCTTCCACACCTTTCACGTTAATTCATAGTGATGTATGGGGACCTTCAAGAGTAAAAAGTATAACAGGGAAAAGGTGGTTTGTCACTTTCATTGATGATCATACCAAAAACACATGGCTGTTTCTAATGAAGGATAAATCTGAAGTTGGAACAGTTTTTCAGGAATTTTACAACATGATCTCTACTCAATTTGACACTAAGATCAAGATCTTAAAGACTGATAATGCACTTGAATACTATGAGTCTAACCTCAGTAATTTCTTGATGGATAAGGGGATTGTCCATATCAGTAGTTGTGTGGAAACACCTCAATAAAATGGGGTTGCTGAGAGAAAGAACAGGCACCTACTAGAGATGGCTAGATCAATCATGTTCACCACACATGTTCCAAAGTATATGTGGGGTGAAGCTATATTAACTGCCACATATTTAATCAACAGACTTCCAGTAGAGTGTTAGGCTTCAAAACTCCTATCCAAACCCTTCTGACCACACACTCCTGCCCTCATCTTATTTCCCAATTACCTCCAAAAATCTTTGGTTGTACTGTGTTTGTTTATATCCATTCCCAACACAGAAGCAAACTTGATCCCAAAGCTCACAAGTGCATTTTCCTAGGATATGCAAAGGACATGAAAGGTTACAAGTGTTACTCTCCTTCTGAAAAGAGATTTTACAATTCTATGGATGTAAATTTTTTTTGAAAGGACTCCCTACTACAGCAAGTCCACTGAGGCAATCACTGATGGAAACCTGATTGAAATTGACCTAAATCCGTTCCCTCAGCAAACCCTTAACCTCAGCAACCTACTGATTCTCAGCAGACTGAACCTCAGCACCCTATTGACTCTCAGCAGCCTACTGATCCTCAGCAACCTCCTGAACCAGATTCTAATGACTCGTAACCTGCTGACTTAGAGCCTACTGACGCTCAGCAACCTCAGACTCTCAGCAGCCTGCTGAC